>OX328123.1:39311635-39379135 GCA_946811695.1 Gonocerus acuteangulatus
CATAATTATTGAAATTCGCGTTTTTATCATTTTAAAGCGTTCGAACTTCAAACTAAAAAATGTAAATTTTAGTTAACTTTCTCTTCAGCTACCGAAAGAGAAAGGTTCTTACGGGTTCGGAAGTGATGGTATTGTTCCGAAAAAATGCGAAATATCAGTTTTCATATTAACCTTTTCAAATGTTGCAAGGGAAATTAGCAACACAAAAGAATTTTCAGAGTTCCACTTTTCACTTAGATGCTTTTGTAATTTAATATGCCAACGGATAGAATCATTCAGTTATTGAAATAACATTCTACTATTAAAACAAAACTATCCAAAATATTTAATTTAATTTCAATTGCCTACTCAAGATTATTGTCTGTCTTAGGTAGCACATTTGTAGATCAATAACGACGATTGTTAGTTGGATAACTTCTTAAAATTGTTTCTTGAATTATTAAAGTATTTTCAGCATTATTCAGTCGCTGGTAATTTCGTTTATCCTCAACGAAATGTATTTTATTATTTATTTATTAATCATTTTAGGCTCCTAAGTTAGGTTCTCGTCAATTATGCCAGGAATTTTTGTTTTTAATTAAAATTAATTTTCTGTTTAATGTTCTGAACTATGATAAATAGTTAAGAAACTGTTTAATATTCACGTTAATTCCTGTAAAGGAAATCCAAGCAATCCATTTATTTTATTATGCCTTTTAAAGTCAGAAAAATTACACTTATAAAAAATGAAAGTGCCCTCTGATGTACAATCTCTGAAGCATGGCAGATACAGTTTTGATGGTTGATAAAGAGATATTTACTGAGTCTTTCTTAGTCATAACTGTAAAATACCGATTTTTGAGTTGTGTCACTTTAGAAATACTAGTGCGATATCGTCCCTACCATGTCAAACTATGGAATATGCAAAAACTCGTTTTCAGATTTGAGACTTAGCTCTTGGATTGTGGACGCTTCGGCTTGCCGGAAATTGTCACAACTCTAATTCCTTTAGAATAGCCTCTAATGCCTTAAATAAAGTATCGAATAAGACCATTTTCAATATATTACATCGTCAATGGATAGAATATGTTCGTGCTCCGATTTGTATATTCGATAGGTTGACATGTTTGGGACGATATATAGGGACAAAGAGAAATATAGCTCCGGATTCTAGCCTGTTCCTGAAGTTAATTCCAACAGTCAATTCATGTTTCCAAATGACATCATTCGGAGCAACGGAAATAGTAAAACATAATGCTGCAAATGGTTAACAATTTAATTCAACATTCAAAATCAAAGTCCAAGTTTATGACAAAGTGGGATCAATTTTTAAAAATTTACTTTATGGGAGGTGAGGACTCCGAAAGCGCACTCGCCAATTGCGTGGATGCACTTTGGGGCAAGATTAACCTTAATTCACGGTTTGCAAGGCGGTTCGTCAGTGAGATGGGCTATCTATTGAATGTCAACTTATTGAAATATATTCTGGAGTAAACTTCTAATGGATTATATGTTCGTCATTCGTTTGGCAAGATGTGAACCGAGTTTCGTTGCATAATGACTAAATTTTTGACCGTTAGGGTCATATTCATAAGCCGCCATCCAGATAGAGCGCAAACTCGACCAATCGTTTGTTATGGGGATGCTATGATATCAAGTTTCGTAGGTAATGTTACTATCTAAGAAAAATTACATGAACAAAATATTTATTTCATGATCTAAATTAGGGCGTATCGACATAGAGGGAAGCCTTAAAATAAAAAAAAATAAAGAAATAAATGTGAATCCTAGATTACCTTGTTGAAGATTAGAGAACCATTGGATGCAACCCATATCCTGGAGTCGACCTGCAGCGGGCTGCCATCTTTGAACCAGGTTAAGACGGTGCCAGGGGCCGGGGGACCGCATTGGAGTGCGAACCCCCGTCCCCTAATCGCTACCGCCTCTGGGGGCGGCTCGGCCCCCAGCCGGACCCCCAACTGACTACCTGAAAAAAAAAATGTAAATAGTTAAACACTCCATTGGAAAATGTCAATGAAATAATTTTTTAAAATGAATTAAGTGCTTGCGTGCAAAAACCCGTGAAAGATAACATACGAAATTCTAAGTAATACTTACAAATATCTTTTTGTCATATCATAAGGTTGTGGATCTTGGATATCAAATATATATTTTTAAAATAGTGGAAATTCATATATTTATAAACTATTTAACGCCTCATTGATTCCCTTTATTTGGCACTATCCATGTTTCATGCAATATATCTGCTCTACGTTTATACGTACATTTCAAACTTTCCACATTAATTCGTAGGGCCATGTCCAGTAGTGTGTATCAATTTTTAATTTTTTTTTGTTTCCAAATTCCAAGTTGAAAAAAAGTTGCTACTGTGCACCACAAAGTACCACACAAAATTTTGGATTTTTTAAAAAATGTTTAGGTCTCCCGCACAAGGCCTAAAGTTTAGAAAATGTACTAAAAAAGTCAATTTTTACAAAAATATTAAAGTAACCTAAAACACTTTTATTCTACGTTGGAAGTTAAAATTCCACTAACAATAAGCACAAAAAACGATAAAAAAAAATATTTCAAAAATTTATCACATCATTTAGGTCTCCAGCACAAGGCCTAAAAGTCGTAAATTTCAGCACATTTTTGAAATTTTGCAGTACTTTGATATTTTTGTGGTTCTTGATTGAAACCTTAAATATAACTAAAATCTGGTTGGAATTGTTGTTTTAAGTGAAATAATGAAGACAATTTCAACATGTCAAGGAACGAGTGGGGGAAAGCCAGACCATCGTACCGCGGTGACGCGCCACCTATGAATCACCGCACAGACTTGTTAGTACTTGTGTACCGGCAAGAAGTAAAATTTGTGATTTGAGTGCGATAGTCTTGTTTCTAAGACTCAATTGAGTGATTTTCGTTATGTTCAAAATGAGTAAATAACCGCATTTAACTAGACAAAGTACCGACATGCCGGTTATCGGGCAACCTATTGATGTGAGTGGTTTTAATGTTCTGCGGATCAAGAAGGACGTATTGAAGTATTTTGAATGAGTACGCGTTGAAATGAAACAAGAGGGAATTTATCAGCCTGCAAAGAAGGTAATTGCATTGATATTTGCTTTAAAACTAGAGGAGATATGGACAAGAACTCCTATTCCTGTTAGTGGCATCAAAAACACACTGTTCATGGTTATAAAACTGCACAAGCAACTTGAGAAAATTAAAAAGTGTTCAGGGTCTAACAGGAAGAATCCTAGTAAGATTCAGTAACTAGCTTTCAGTCCAAAACTAAAACTGCAGGGGTTGATATTTGTACTCAGCATGTTCAAATGTGACCCCAGCAACTGAATTTGCTCTATTGACAAAAAAGAACCGACACTAGAACACGAGTTGTTGGTTGTCCAACGTGGTCCTTGATTGATGTCAATTGCAGAGTGTAGCAAAAGCGAAACTAAAAAACGTAAAAAGCGATTAGAAAGAAAAATTTCGTTCACAAGCTTTATTAAAGGTAGCTGTAAAAAAAAAAACTGAGGACCAAAACTTAAAATCTGTTCTACAGATGATTGAATGTCTTAAACGTCAAATCAAGGTGGCGATATTGAGGATAATGTAGTTTATACGAGACAAATATATGTTTCAAGTGTAGAAGTAAAACAAGAACTGTCACAACGCTTGTCTTTGTTTTTACGAGCTTGTGACCGTAGACTCTACTGTTGTTTTCTTCACAACTACATGCATTAAAGCTTCTTGTGACCATGATTGTCTTTCTAAGCGGTTTTCAAGTTTAGTAGTTTCGTTTTTGTCACACTCTGATTGATGTCTGCAATTGCCATCAATCCAGAACCACGTTGGTCGACCATAAACTCGTGTTCTTGTGCCCCAATCACTCAATTGAGTCTTAGAAACAAGACTATCGCACTCAAATCACAAATTTTACTTCTTGCCGGTACACAAGTACTGACAAGTCTGTGCGGTGATTCATAGGTGGCGCGTCACCGCGGTGCGACGGTCTGGCTTTCCCCCACCCCTTGCTTCAAGTTGACGCTTGACGTGAAATTGTCTTCATTATTTCACTTAAAACAACAATTCCAACCAGGTTTTAGTTATATTTAAGGTTTAAACCAAGAACCACACAAATATCAAAGTACTGCAGAATTTCAAAAATGTGCTGAAATTTACGACTTTTAGGCCTTGTGCGGGAGACCTACCTAAATGATGTGATAAATTTTTGAAATATTTTTTTTTTATCGTTTTTTGTGCTTATTGTTAGTGGAATTTTAACTTGCAACGTAGAATAAAAGTGTTTTAGGTTACTTTAATATTTTTGTAAAAATTGACTTAGTAAATTTTCTAAAATTTAGGCCTTGTGCGGGAGACCTAAACATTTTTTAAAAAATCCAAAATTTTGTGTGGTACTTTGTGGTGTCTAGTAGCAACTATTTTTCAACTTGGAATTTGGAAACAAAAAAAAGTTAAAAATCGATACACCCTAATGTCCAGGCTAATAAAATATATATGACCGTTGATAATTAGCTGTTTAGAATAAAGGAGTTCGTGGTTAAAAATCGACATAGTTCTAATTCGTATGTTACCATATAATGCATGTTTTTTTTTTTTTTAATTTTTAATAATAGTCAACGCAACTTAGGCGATTAAAATCCTGTAGGATTTTATAGGTACAATTGATAGGATATTGTAGGTAAATTATAAAAAGTAACAATGTAGTAATGATGAAGAACTATTAGGGCAACCGTACAAGTACAAACAGATCTCGATGTTATCGTCAGAAACACATTGTGCGAAAAAGGCCACCAGTAGGATCTCCCCGCAGTCTAGTGGCTAATAAGCGGAAGATGGGGGTTCGAGTCCCACCTGCAGCAGGTATATTTCTTATTTCAGGACCCGTAGAGAAAATTCTCTGCATGCACCATGGATCTCAGCGCGAGTGGCATAGATGTCGGTGCACCGTAAAAAAAAAGAAAAAAAAATATGCGTAAGTAAATAACTTAGAAACTTCGGTCTGCAAAGGAAAAGGCAAGTTTGTTTGTTTTTTGTTTTTTGTTTTTTTTTAATTGGTTGATTTAAAAAAAAAAAAAAAAAAAAAAAAATTATAACTTATTATTTTTATGAAATCTAAAATTATTCGTTCATGACTTGTGGGCGTTCTTTTTTTGTAGTATGCAGTCTGTCAGAATGTGCTTAACAGTAATTGTCCAATTGTAGTATCGGCAAATTGGCCTGTCTTATATAGCCACTGGCGGCACAGGACTACTTATCGTCTCTTACACAGCGCTTGCTTCCAGGCCGTACACGAACTGTATTTTTAATCTCCCTTAATTTATTTTCTCTTGAGCAACCGGTTTCTTGCCGCATTTGCATTATTCTTTTTTCGGATTCAGTCTGCAAGTTTTGATTCGTCAAGCTGTTATTGTTGATAAGCTAATATTGTTGATTTAACCTTCCGTATAAAAAAGAAAATAAGAAAGAAAAAAAAAAGGAAGTTTCTCTGAAACGACCTAAACCCAGAATGTTGAGAGATTTAATATGACCTTAAGAGTTAGAGATCCTTAATGAAACGCACCCCCCCCCCCCCCCCCCGAAAAAAAACAAAAACATAAAGATATGTCTAGACGATTTTTTTAGACATTAAAACACAAGCAAGCAACTCTCTCTCTCTCTCTCTCTCTCTCTCTCTCTCTCTATATATATATATATATATATATATATATATATATATATATATATATATATATATATCAATCAATCAATCAATCAATAATTACTGTATTTTGTAAATTACAATTACAATTTACAGGGGTAATTATTGATCTATATATATATATATATATATATATATATATATATATATATACATATATATATATATATATAGGACCTATGATTTGAGGGTAAGGGTCAACTTCATAAGCAAGTTTTCCTTCTCAAAATTAACCACATCAGATTTTCATTATTTTTAGTTATATATGTGTGTGAATATATATATATATATATATATATATATATATATATATATATATATATATATATATATATATATATATATACTAGCTGTTACCCGGTGTGCAATGCTACACCTACTTTATATTAAATATCTGTAGCCGGGCTTACCATGCTTTATATTAAATAGTTGTAACCCAGCTTCCATGGTACGCCTACTTTATATTATATATTTAAAAAAATGAATGATTATATTATATTTGACCAAATTATGAGAATATAAGATAATAAATTGAGAGCTCGGCTGAAAAATTTATTTTCCATTTTTTTTAAAAGAAAGTGGGATGGAAAATAAATGAATCCTTATTTTTTAAAAAGTACCCTTATTTTAAAATGGTATCACAATTAAATGATTCCAAATAATTTAACTGCAATACCGGTTTAAAGAAAATCCAAACCAAACTCCCTGTGTTTAATGTTTTTAAAGAAAAAAATATGTGGTCCATAAATAAATATTCATAAAAAATAGCAATACAAATGAGGCATTTAATTAAGGTTATGATTAGTTATAAGTTGTAATAACCTACAACTGAAACTATATTCTTTACTTTCATTGATTTTTTTTTAAATATAATATTTATTTATTTTAAGGGCTTCGCATCTAAAGCTAAAACCTCAACCTTGCGCAAATATAATATTAATATGTTATATTGTTAACCTGTTCATGTAATAATCCGTAACTGGGTTTTTTTTATGAATGAAAAATTAGGTAAGTGGTGCAGGGTTTATGTTATTTATGCCAAAAGGAAAGTTTTAAAAACATAGTTGGTTGTTTCAAATACACTTTCACATATTTTTGTTCACTTTTTTTTCCTTTCTATTAAAGCTTCTGTTTCAAATTTTATGGCTCATGAGCTCTTCTATAAGGATAGTCCTTCTATCATAGTAAATAGGGGCCTCTAAGAATAAAAACAAATTTGATATTTTTCTTGCAGTTATGGTCAACAATGAATTAAAGGTATTTGGGAATTTCAATAACGACATTGACTTGGCAAGCAACAATATTTTTACCAGAATTGCAACCGTATTTAAACATTTAGTCCAAGAGCTGGTAACACACTTTTCAAGTGTTTTATGTGCCTTTAAATTGTGCTATAGTGGGTCTCTAGTGTAGATAAAAAGTTAAGTATGTGGTTGCTGGACATACCTTGAAACACCAGGCACTGCGCATGGTAATCAGTAACAAACTATGGGCCAAAAATAGTGTTTTATTCAGAAGCCATAAGTTTTTAATGTAAAATTAAGGCAATTCTATAATGAAATAATATATAAGGCAGACACTTTTAAGTGGGATACATATAAAAAAAACCGAAGTGGGTTTTTTGTAATATTAAATGAAGTCTCTTCTTCACACTGCTATTTAAACACCATAAATGAAAATAATTACAAAAGGGCAGACACTTTTTGTGAGGTGTAGTAATCAGCAAACATGAAAATAAATTCAGCCGATGATAGACTTCAATACACTGCGTGTAACCGTAAGAGTGAGTGAGAGCACCAATCATCTGGACAGGACAGTTATGGCTGTTCTAGAAATAAAGCAACTTGCCTTAATTATACATTAAAGATTGTTGGCTTCTGAATAAAATACCATTTTAGTGACATATTTTTTTAACACCTTTCCCCTATGTGCAGTACCTGGTGTTCCAAGGTATGTCCAGGATACACATATATGCCTTACCTATCCACGAGATGCAATACACCAAAATTCCAAGGTGCATAAAACACTTCATCAAATGTGCGTTACCAGCTCTCCGACTAAATCGTGACAGTCAGAGGATATAACTATCAGACAAAAGAAAGCATACATCAGAATATAATGATTAAATTATGATGGATATTAAATTAATAAAAAATTGCATGGAAAATGTAATTACTTATTCATTTATTAGAACACCACAATTCACGTGACTTCCTCTTCTTATAAAAATAATATTTTAATACATTAATTTATCTGCAAAAAAAAAAAAAATAGCATGCAAAAGAAATATAAGCAGAATAACTTTATTAAAAAAAAAATTAAAGTTAGGCTGCCCAAATTAATAGGGTTGCAAAACCATACAGCTCTTATAATAATAAAATAATGTTTCAAAATGAGGTGAAAATTAATTCATTTATATACATTCATTTGTATGATTATAAACATTTATGTAATTTATTATGTACATCTATCTATATGCGAATAAAAAAATAAGTTAAATATAACAACATTTAATATAATATTTTAATAATATTTGCATATGTATGTGAGAGAATTAATTTCAAGTTCATAAATTTAAGTCCTTTACATAATGAAATTGTTCACAAAGGAGTTTTTAATGTTTAAAAAAATCTTTATGTTTAAAACAAAAAGTTCTATCTTTTTGGAAAGTCTTGGAACTTTAAACTTCACTTAAAGCTACATATTCTACATATGTAGACTCTTCTGTAACATCTTTTTTCTTTCTCGATTTCCAGTATAATACATTACCAAATAACCTAATAAGAAAACCAGTGGTGGATTTTCCTTCTAAATGATCATTTAAGAATATAGTCTCTACATCCATCTGTTCAACATTTAGACCCATTTGATATCTTCAACTTTCTTATTTCAACAAAATCTCAAGCATTATTTTGTTTCAAACTATCTATTTCTCTATCCCAAAAATCACAATCGCTTGAACTTTATCAGATTCACCCTCAGCCAATCCAATACTGCTTATGTTTTCTTGGATAACATCAAGATGCCTAGCGACAATGATTTTATTATTCAAAAGTACTTTATGATGATTAGATAGTTAGCCGTCGAGGTGATAAGTAAAGATGGAATGGTTGGGATTCGGCTAAATAAACCTCAATGTGATTTTGTTTTAAAAAATCGATATTTCGGACGTTTCGGCTACTCATTGGTAGCCTTCGTCAGCTAAAATGACAAAAAAAGAAATTAATACAGAAACAAAAAAAAGTTTATAATTGTGATAGGTAACAGAACTATAAATACAATTAACTTATAAAAGAGCATATCGTCTTAAATTCTTAGAATGAGTAGAATGAAAAAATAAATAGGTACAATAATTGATTTTAATAGTAATTAGTAACATTAATTGATTTTACAAAGAAATAAGAAACTACATACCAATGACAAATATAGTAGCTAATAGTAACATTAATTAATTTTACAAAGAAATAAGATACTACATACCAATGGAAATGCCGAGCGGCAGAGGAAGACCAAGATTGGCAATTAAGTAACCATTGTGAAAGTGTCTAAGGAAAAAGGAATCTACTGGGGTATATGTAACTGAAAACAGCAGGTGGTGGGAGAAAGGTCGGTAAGGATCAAAAGGTATGTTTATGACATTATATGACAGGAAAGGAGAAAAAGGTGTTAATGGAAGGATACCCAAGGGGCATGGGAAAAATCTAGGTGGAGGTCGGGAGTTTTTGGAAAATATTAGCGTACATAGGAGAAATGCCTTGTTTGTCAGTTTTGAAGTTTATATTGTTTTTGTTTAAGTTTATGTGTACACATTCCGAGATCTGAAGTCTTTTTTTATTTCGTTGTGTAGAAAGAATTTTCGTGTCGTCGAAGTTAAAAGTGTGTTTTTGCGTAATGGCGTGTTTAGCAAGTGCAGATTTATCTATTTCTTTATTAGTGATGGTTCGTTTATGTTGTGTAAGACGTGAGTGAATGTCATTTATGGTTTCTCCTATGTATACACCATACATAGGAGAAACCATAAATGACATTCACTCAAACCGCGACAAAGGGAATTCATCACTAAACACTTAAATAACAATAAACAATAGTGAACAATTGTGAAGAAATTAACTTGAGGGCAATCTTACTATAATCATCTATAAATGAAACAAAATATTTTTCACCTTTGAGACTCACAGTTAAAAAAGATCCACATCAGTGTAAACAATTCCAAAATACTTTTAGCCTTGTTCCTATTGTTTTCTTCACCAACTTTGGTCTCCAATCTTCACCAACTTTGGTCTCCTTTGCCTTATCAATGACATTTACACACTTCATCAGTTTAAAAAAAAAGTTAAGCGTTTCTCCACATACTAAAACCCTCTCTATCAAATACCAGTACAAACATATTCATTTAACAGAAAAGCGAGTGAGAGATTACTTCAACCGAATACTGTAACCGACATTGCAACCTTCCTTTACTAAAGAGATAAAAAAACTACGTCTCAACAAAAGTATTGAAACTATTAAAGTTCTGAATAGAAACATGAACACTTAATTATATGATATTAGTCCAAATTATGATTAGATAAACACAGAACATTTTTATGATATACTTACTTATACGATATTAGTCTATATTCTGGTAAGAGAAGTGTTGCCCTAGGCAATCAAATCAAAATTGATTTGATATGAAGAAAACTGATCTGATATTAAGAAAATTAATCTTAAAAAATATGATATTTTATTATATCCAAACTCTGAGAATATAAACCTACTATTTAGTTAAACAAACAAAGGTTTTGTATTGCACTTCTTCTTAGAAGGAGGGGCAACACTGGAAAGAAAATGCCGATTTCTGACTATTAACTCTTCTGTATATGACAGTTTCGAACTCGTTACTTCCAAACTATGAATCCTAGAAGATATTGAGCTAGCCTACGGCCGCTAAAAAAGTTACGGCCGCTTTTTGAATTTTCAAAATCGCAACTTTTTCAGTTTTAGGGGTGCGTGTTTTTTTTTATGGTCTCAATACATTCGAAATCGTTTGTAGTTGATAGTAGTGAACGAATTTTCGTTTGTAGTTGCCTAGAAAAAAAGTTAGGCCCGCTTTTTGAATTTTCAAAATCGCAACTTTTTCAGTTTTAGGGGTGCGTGTTTTTTTATGGTCTCAATACATTCGAAATCGTTTGTAGTTGATAGTAGTGAACGAATTTTCGTTTGTAGTTGCCTAGAAAAAAAGTTAGGCCCGCTTTTTGAATTTTCAAAATCGCAACTTTTTCAGTTTTAGGGGTGCGTGTTTTTTTATGGTCTCAATACATTCGAAATCTTTTGTAGTTGATAGTAGTGAAAGAATTTTCGTTTGTAGTTACCTAGAACAAAAGTTAGGCCCGCTTTTTGAATTTTCAAAATCGCAACTTTTTCAGTTTTAGGGGTGCGTGTTTTTTTATGGTCTCAATACATTCGAAATCGTTTGTAGTTGATAGTAGCGAACGAGTTTTCGTTAGTAGTTGCCTAGAAAAAAAGTTACAGCCGCTTTCTGAATTTTCAAAATCGCAACTTTTTCAGTTTTAGGGGTGTGTGTTTTTTTATGGTCTCAATTCATTCGAAATCGTTTGTTGTTGATAGTAGTGAATGAATTTTCATTTGTAGTTGCCTAGAAAAAAAGTTTGGCCCGCTTTTTGAATTTTCAAAATCGCAACTTTTTCAGTTTTAGGGGTGCGTGTTTTTTTATGGTCTCAATACATTCGAAATCGTTTGTAGTTAATAGTAGTGAAAGAATTTTCGTTTGCATTTGCCTTGAAAAAAAGTTACAGCCGCTTTTTGAATTTTCAAAATCGCAACTTTTTCAGTTTTAGGGGTGCGTGTTTTTTTGTAACTAAAATAAAATAAACTAATACAAAACCATATATGTAGAAATTTATTTTCTTCACCCTAAAAGCCGACAGCCAACGGTCATAGTTGAATACACCATTTGCCTTTACTTAGACCATCGTAGTTAAGCAACAAAGGGCGTGGCGAGTATTGGTCACCGCAATGGAAAACTTATGTGCCAAAGGCAATATTAAAGGTTGGTAATCTGTAGATAGCTCGGAGGCAAAAAAAGTATTATATAACTCATTAATGTTCAGATGGATGAATTTAAAAAGCTACATAAATTGTCGAATATATAGTAATGAGAGATAGTCTATTATAATGAGAGAGTACTATCTTCCCTATTGGACGAGGAATGGATGGATACCGGACCCGGAGGGATTACAATGCAATGTAATCCTAGGGATCCGAGAATGGTCATCAGTTCGCAGGCTTGTCAATTATACAGCTGTCCGCCTCATCCGATTCACTTTCACTACCAATAATTTAACCTGCAATTTCAATATGCTTTAATATGGGACTATTGGTCAGGGATTCAGCAGTATTGCTCCTTTGGAAGCCCCCTCCACCCACACATCTCTCTTGTTATAACTGCTTCTCAACTTACTGAAGTTCAAATTGTATCTGCTAACGTTATTATAGTTATTATCATCTGATCCTGTAATAATATATATCTAAATAAAATACAAGTTTTTACATTTCATACTACACATTTCATGATATTCTTAATAAAAGACACAAAAACCTCAGTACAAATATTTCTGCCTATGCATCTGAATTGGTGAATGAAATTTTGTCCTTTGTAGACTCAACGAAAGCTGACAATGGACCTTTGATATTTTGAATATCTTTTAATAACGTGGATATTTCTTCTGATTAATGGTCATGTCGAACATTAGTTCACTCTTAAACCTTTCGGTACTGAATAAGATAGAACTTTTAAGAGTATCGTTGGAGTGGAAAATTACGCAGGCCTGGTCCCAGTGGCTAAGCCAGACCCTCTACGCCTCTGTGTGTGCATTAGGTGTAAAACAAATACTCCATTGCCTATTAAGTTAAATGTAAACATTCATTCAACAAATTGTATATTGATTTCTTAAATATGCAGCAATCAATGTCTTGATAATGACGTACTTACTTCCAAAGCGCTCTAACTGGCGGACCAAACCCATTAGATTATTTACCTAATTTAATATTTGTGTTGGAATAAATAAATAAATATTTTTTGATTTCCCTTACCTTCTATTGCCTACCTGAGCCTATTGGACATAGAAGAAACCTGCTTTAAGGTCTCAAAAATCGGTATCTTTACCATTCTTAAGTCTACTTAAGTTCTTCCTTGTTGTGGCTTATTGGACACTTCGTGATATGCCGTTTTAAATTATCCCACAGGCATTAATTGGGTTTCATGTGAGGAGATTAAGTCGGTGGACTGGTCATTTTTGGCAATTGTAAAGGGAGTTGTTAATTTCAGTGGACAAGACTGGTGATTTCCCTGACAGGAAGTGAACTTACCCTAGATTCCTAAGCTGTTCCTACTCAGTATTAAATTTTGTTTTTAGAATATCACAATACAATGCTTAATTAAATTTCTCATCAGCCGCCAAACACCCCCACACCATAAAAGAGCATCCCCGTGTTTCATTGTAGTCTGTAAATATGTTCTTTTTTCTCCAAAGCCTCGTTGTTTTTTCCTTATTAAAATAATAAATAAGTTAAGTGTTTGTCATATCCAGTTATTCAGGAAAATATCCCCAAAAAATTATACTCATACTATTTTTTTACATCTCAACAGAAATTGTGACTTTTTTTCAATAAATATAGATAATAAATATATCCCAGCTAATATCAAAATTCTCCTATCAGCCATAGATAAGGATAAGTAGCCAATGTTTTGAAGTGCAGGACTTGCATAACAGACTATAGTCCGCCCGCAAACAAAAGAACCAGTCAGTGCGCATGAGCTGCAACCAGCCCATGCGTGAGAAGGACTAGCTCCCCTACGACCACGCCCCTTCTGGTTCTTTTGTTTGCGGGCGGACTATAGGATAATCATCATGTAGGTGAGATTACCAGGTTATTACAATAGTTTTTTTCCTTTATATATCCAACTAGCTGACTACCCGTGCTTTACCACGGCCAAAAAGTATTTTTTAAATTGCGTTTTCTATCAAATTTGAAGTTTTAAGCACTTATCTCTTCGATTGACATCGCCCCATCGAACATTACAACAGAATCTTTATGGTCGAAAATTTAGTAAACTTTCGGATAGCAGCCTTCTATTTACTACGATTTACCAACCGTTTCCGCGATATTTTAGAAAATATACTGAGATCCGAAAGCTTTGTATCGCCATTAATACAATTTTTTCCCATATACTTCTTACTTCCAAACGGTACCAAAGTTTAAATATCTTAGATTAGATGCTAATTACCCTAGCAGTAGAAGCACCCATATAAAAAAACATCTTAGATTAGATGAATGTCAAATACCTGGTACAAGTTTCAAGTGAAGCAATCATCGTTTCTGAATACCCAAACAGAAAATTAGTTTAGAAAAGTATTTCTATCAATTTTTCTCGTAAACAGTGACAGAAATCGCTTTAAAAATGGTTTCATTCGTTTTCCTACGTTAAGGAACCTATATAACGCATACCTGCAAGCATATGGACTCGAAAAATGTAAGCGTTCCGATTTATTCGCGCAAATTTTGCTCCAATAACCATGTTCCAGAGCACGGATTCAGCTGGTTATTGAACTTGAACTTTTAAATGAGAAGAAAGATTTTTTTAACTAATGTTATCAAAATCGGAACATTTTTGAGCCGATGAGGGCCTTCTTAATAATTCAAAACCCCCTAAAAGGATTTGAACATTTGAATATAAAAAAAAAAAAAAAAAAAAAAAAAAAAAAAAAAAAAAAAAAAAAAAAAAAACCTTTCCTAGCGAGTGTTTACATTCTAAACGGATTGTCCGAGCTAAATTTCAAATTTTTGTGTCGAGTGGTTCGGGATATTTTTACCTCGGATGGACCAGGGCGTAAACTCTATGAGGGACAAAATCACAGTTTATTTCTAGTAATAAATAGTAGTAAAGGTCTGCCATCATAGTCGAAATTAACCTCAATTAAAAATAATACTATGAAATAGATAGTGTACGGTAACAGCTGTTCTTTATCGTCCTAGCAACGCTTGCTACCCATGCTTGCCTGCTCTAATCAACTAAAACTTTAATCCCCTTTAAAAATACTTAAAAATTCGAATATCAAAAAATCCTTTCTTAGCAAGTGCCTACGTTATATAGGGAGTGTCCTTGCAAAATTTCAAAATTTTCTGTCGAGCGGTTTGGGCTGGGCGTTGATAGGTCAGTGAGTCAGTCAGTGAGTGAGTGGTATTTGATTTATTTTTCTTTCCTATAGCTAATGTGCTAGAGTATCTCTTATATAAGTTCTTATGTATATAACATATTTCCATAAATTTCTGTTTTGTTTGAAGTAAGTTATACTTTTTTATTAATAGTATTGTTGCATATAAGTTGGATATACTCGTGTTAATCTTGGATATAAGTCGGGGAACTTAAGCAATAAAATGTATTATTATTATTTACAATTACTGAGTAAAGAAAAAAATGATTTATGCTTTATACAGGCAATGTATCTATATGTCTGTTAGTTGTAGTCAATTAAGAAGGGAGCTATTTTTCTTGTCTCATCAATCTTCAAATTAAGACAGGGAGTGTAGTGCCGTGACAACCAATTGCAGTTTTTACCTAGAAACTTCTTCCATCCTAGCTTCATTGTCCTCGTTGATGGTTCTTTTCACTGCCACATGTTTGAGCACTCACACAAAAACCATTTTCTCCTTTGACAGTAGCGCCACCTAGCTGGAACTAATGAGGTTGTTACAAGGTTGGGCCGCATTAAAGAGAAGTAGTTATTTGTTATTTTCCTGTCGTCGTTCGGTGTTTATTTCCTGTACGTTGGCTTTATTAGAAATCAGTGCTGGTTGTTTGGAGATTATCGTGATAATTATAAGTAAAACTAATTATTACACCTCATAAAGCACTTTAATCTTTAGTCATCCAATGGCCTATGTAATTGGTATCATTCTTCGTTTAGTATATTTTCTCAAAAGAAATAGGGCGAACATTTCATTTTATTAATCCGTATTAAAAATTAGATTTGTGAGAAGAATATTATTTGATTAAATTAAATCGCATGTGGCAAAGAAATACATTTATGTTGTATGGATGGATCTTCCTTTGGTCTTGTGGCTTTACGCCCAGGATTCTCATGGGAGATACTGGGTCGAGTCCCGCCCCTGCAGCAGTTTGTTTCATTCCAGGGCCGGTTAACAAAATCCCGGCAACACCATGGATGGTCAGTTGTATGCCTAGATGTCGATGCACAGCAGAAAAAAAGGAAGAATATATCTTTATGTCCACCATTCAAAGGAAAGAAAATTTTGTTTAAGAAATAATTATAATAAAGTATAATGTGATGATATTTATTTTAATGTTGATAGTCACTTGTATACTTCAAAAGATAAATTTGTTTTTTTATCTTCAATATAAATATTTGATCGCTGTGCGGGGCTAATGGCCTAAAAGTAGAGCTGCTAAAAAATAAATAAAAACAAACGATTTTTTTTAAGACTATCCGAAAAATGTAAAGAATTCCACGTTAAAAAGTATCGATTATCAAATAGAGCTCATTCTCTTGATGCTTAGGCTTTTGGTCAAGCCCTTATTCGACAATGACCAATTAGGCACTCTGAAGCATTTTTTTTTAATACAGTACATTGCAAGATTTTAATATCACGAAATACATAGATTTATTTAACGACGAAAGTATAAAACGTCAGTTTTCCTCTATTTAGTCGTCAAGCTGGGATTCGAGCCTCATTTTTGTTCTCGAGTGCGGTGCCAATTAGATATTGGGCACACCCGAGAACAACCCCCCGATTTGGGTATTGGAGTTCATATCACAGGATGGAAATTCTTCCAAAAAAATCATAGTTCATACAGATGAATTATATTTTCGCATAAGGTTCAAAATTAGAACCCGTGTTTACCAAGTATCTATAGGAGTTAAAATTAAAACACTGTAATACTGGACGGCGACTTAATTTTTCCTCTGTAGGGTAGAAGCTTACAATCATTTTATGTAATAACATGATATTAAACTTTTATAATTAAATATATTAAAAAAAGAAAGGAAAGATGTTCATTTGCCTTAGGCATCGCCGAACAAGGGCAATATTGAACGCCAAAAAATTCATCAGAATGAACTCGAATAAAGTGCTCCATAATTGTTGAATGCGGGGATTTCATACATTTTCCTTATAAACTTATAGCTACATTAGAGTGTTAATACAATCTCCGAATCATCAAAATATCACGATTAAATCATTCGGCAGAGTCATAAAGCTCATCAAAAATAGCTTTTCAGTTCCCCTTCAAACCAAGAGATATTTCCATATGTGGTAAAAAAGCATTTTTCTGTGATTTCCAGCTAGAAAAAAAGAAAAGATAAACAAATTCCAGGCAATGGTCGTCATCATCTTGTAGGAAATTGATATTTATGGCATAATTCAGTAAATATTCGGGAAAGCACTGATATTACCTTCCCTTTCAGATTTGTAGATAAGGCTAGTTTATTTCAGCTATTCCCAAACTATAAAGTTATTGGATTAATTAATTACTTTTTCTGGAAGAATGGTAAAAGACTGGTCACGAAGAGTTGATCAGAATTGTATGTATCCCAACCACAGCCTGAGTATTTTCAAGTTAATTTACTTGGCTTGATTATGTATCATGGGCGTATATAAGAGGGAGGGGCTGATGATGTTGCAGCCCCCCCCCCGAAATTGGTAAAACTGAGTCAAAAAACATTAAAAATATATTAAATAAGATCATTTAGTTCGGAAAAATAAGTTTTTATGGGTGTAATAGCGTTTTGGCTAATTAAAATGGCTAACTATTCCAAGTTCTAGATTGTTAGTATTCCATACTCCCAAATGCTCCCAGCCCCCCGAAATTATTTTCTATATACGCCCATGTTATTCAACATCATCATTATTTACCCTCTTACACAGCCAAATTATTCTGTTAACTAATCGCGAATTAAACTTAAAAAAAAAATACTTTAGTAGACTATATCCGGGCGCACCCTACCGGTCGAGACCTTGCCTGGCATGAAAGGAAAAAACGAGAGCCTCATGGTTGGAAAAAAAACATGAATGCAGATGAGTTTCGTTGGCCCTGGTCGTCTAGCCATATCATTCAAATTTTCTATCTGACCTACAGCCAGGTAAATGTACTATTTGCCCTAAGTCCTGCTCGATCCCTGTGCCAACAAGTCAAGTTAATGTCGGAATTATAACTTTTTTAATAATTAGGATCAACTGTATAATCTAAAATTGTCTACTTCAAGAAGATTTGGCTATAGTATGATGAGAAGACATCGGACATAGGAATATAAAACACTAGCTGACTACCCGTGCTTCACCATGGCGGATAATTAGTTTTTATATTGCGTTAAATAAGGTATGATCAAAATTAATTATTATTGCACGGACGTTAGAGTTACCCAGGAAACACCATGTGGAGGTAACCATGCTTGTTTCCTTTGTGGGGGAAAAAAAAAATAATAAAAAAAAAAAATACAACCACCTAAAAAGTTAGGTAAACAGAGACAAATACACGTTGAAAAGAATATAAGTCCGACTCGCAGGAACTGCATCATCTTAGCGCGGTTCCGTTCTTAATCCTAATGTCATTTGGAAAGGTTGAAATAGACAGTTATAATTTTGGTTAGACCTTTCATGAAATAATTTATGACCTCGAATAGGTCCGCCCGAACCCTCACCTCTACGTGACAGAAAAAGGGTCAGGCAGCACCCTTCATCCACTCCTAGAGATACTAATCTTACTGTTCAATGATTTAAAAATATCAAAATGTTTACATTTTCTTGTACTCTTCTACTGTAGTACTAATTCTACAAATAATTCCAATAAAAAAAAAGCAACCAATTAAAAAGTGAGCTTAACAACTACAAAAACCCGTTTAAAAGAACAAAACAAACACATTTGAAGTTATAAGCACTTATTTCTCCAATTCACATAGCCTAATTGAAAATTGCTCCAGAATCTTTTTTGTAGAGCATTTAGTAACCTTTTGAATGGTTACCTTCTGTTCACCAAGATTCTCAACCGTTTTCGAGATATTAAGGAAAATATACCAGTAAGTAGTTCCCAAAACTTTTCATTTCTAAAAATAGAATATTTTTTTCTAATTCTTCCTTAACTCCGAACGCAACCAAAATTAAAAAAGTCCGACTCGCAGGAACTGCGTCATCTTAGCGCGGTTACGTACATCTCGAAGAAATGGAATAGATTAGCATCACAAATCACAGGAAACTGATAGTAGCCAACTTACACAGAAGAGGATAATTCTTAATCTGTATAACTCAATACAATTATGTACTGAAAACGTACTTACTCTTCGACTCTTATATTCAAAAAATTACTCCTCAAACAAATCCAACCTATCCTTCACAGCCAAAATATCCTGCCCACTCAACAGTTTGTTTTCCGTTCCCAACACTCCACAGTACAGCAGGGTCTTTGCGTTGTAGATCGCATATCTTCATCCCTAGAGCAAAAAGAATATTGCACTTCAGCGTTCGTGGACGTTGCTCAAGCTTTCGATAAGGTATGGCATGAGGGCCTCTTCTACAAGCTCAAAACCTTTCTTCCCAGCACTCTATACCTCATCCTACGATCCTACTTATCAAATAGGCATTTTCGGGTCCGACAAGGATCAGAGTACTCAGAATATTATCCTGAGGAAGCGGGAGTTCCCCAGGGCAGTGTTCTGGGCCCTGTGCTCTAAACCCTGTACACAGCCGATGTTCCAACAAGTCCCGACAGCCTTCTAGCAACCTATGCAGATGATACAGCTATCCTCGCATCCCACCCAAATCCTAATACTGCGTCGCAGAATCTTCAGTCCCACTTGAATAAAATTCAAGAATGGTGTAAAAAATGGAGAATCAAGGTGAATGAGGAAAAATGCCATCACATCACCATCACCCTCCGGCGCAGTTCCTGTCCACCAGTACACTTCAACAACGTCCCATTACCCTCTTCTGATACAGTTCGCTACCTCGGACTACACTTGGACTCCCGACTTACCTGGAAACATCACTTAAAACTTAAATGACAAGAACTTAACAGACGATTTGGACAACTCTATAGACTGTTGAACCGCAAATCACATTTAAGTACTGATAACAAACTGATCATTTACAAATCACTAGTGCAACCCATTTGGACATACGGTTCAGAACTATGGGGAACTGCGAATAAAAAAAAAAGAAAGTCCGTCACGCAGGAGCTGCATAACTAAGCACTTTCCTCAGAATTTGGGTAGTGTAGACTGCTTTCCAGAACAATTTGCATAAAACATCCTACATAAATAAAATAAAAACATGAATAGTTCTCTTTTAAATTTGTAATGAGTAATTGATCAATTATTAATTTGCTACCAGAGTTATGTTTACACATGGTACCTACTACACTACGTAATAAGTACAAAAAATCTCATATTATCGTATTTTGATCTAACGCAGGAACAGGATACAGCCACTCTAGTGGTAGAAAGCGCTCCTTGCGGCGGCTTTGTGAACCTACGTTAGGCGGGCTTTTCTATTGAAATATATTACAAATTAAACCCCCGCTTTACGATTGACCAATTCAGCTCATTTTTACAACACTTCTTTCTCATGAGTTACCCACGACGTATACCGCGTTTCGTTACAATACAGCAGAAATTACGACCGGTATGAGTATATTAGGAATTTGGGTCCGGAGTAAACCCCCCCTTCTAATGAACCGATTTAGTTTATTTTTACAACACATATTTAACTGTAGATTACCACTACGAATACCGAGTTTCGTCGAAATATACCACAAATCACGGCTGGTAGTGGCGAATTGGTATTGTGGGTCCGGAGTAAACCCCCCCCCCCTCCTAATGAACCGATTTAGTTTATTTTTACAACACATATTTACCTGTGGATTACCACTACGAATACCGAGTTTCGTCGAAATATACCAAAAATCACGGCTGGTAGTGGCGAATTGGTATTGTGGGTCCGTAGTAAACCCCCCCCCCCCCTTCTAATGAACCGATTTAGTTCATTTTTATATCTCACTTTTCTCTCTATATTACCACTACGAATACCAAGTTTCGTTGAAATATAACAAATATTACGGTTGACATAGTCAAATTAGTGTTTTGGGTTCGGGGTAAACCCGCCCTTCCGGTGGACCGACTTTGGTGGTTAACGAACTCGTTCAATCGTTTGCTAATTGAATGCTATATACCAAGTTTCGTGACAAAAAAACAAAAACTCTGGCCGCTATCTTGTTAACAGACACATATATATATACATGCATATATATATATATATATATATATATATATATATATATATATATATAGATATATATAAATTTTAACGGGGGTCATTTTCGGTGTCTACTAGGTAGGATCGATAAAGATTTGAAGACATTTTTCAAAAATTCCGTCATGAGTCCAACCTCAATAGCTACTTTCCTTCGGAGGAAAGTGCTAAAAACTCTTCGACTACTGCTGAGAAGGCTCTATTCTAAACAACCAAAAAATCGTCATTTTAAATAAATTCATTTTACTGTTATAATCAACTGTAAATATGTGCTTCAGTAACGATAACTTCAGTTGGAGGCTATGAGGAAGGTTATATAGATAGGAGAGTTCAAAACAAACCTATGTATACGCCATCATGATATTGGCCACAGACATCTTGATTACCACAGCCACTCCAAACTTATTACCAATACCTTTTATAGTTTCTTAGCTTCTTTTACTACAATACTAATTTTACTGATAAATTCAATTTAAAACAAAAAACAACCATATTAATAAGTGAGATAAACAAAGAGAAAACCCCTTTCAAAACAACAAAACAAACACTTTTTCAGTTTTAAGAGCTTATATCTCTAATTGACGTTGCCCCATCGAATATTGCTTCAGAACCTTTTTTGTAGAAAATTTAGTAAGCATTCGAATGGTCACAATCCACTTACCACGATTTCCCATCCGTTATCGAGATATTTACGAAAAATGTATAAAGATCCGAAAACTCTTCATGTCTATTAATAAAATATTTTTTTTCGCATACTTCCTTAACTCCAAATAAAACCAAAATTTAAACATATTAGTTGGGATTAATTTCCAAGATGTAAAAAATATTTCAATTGAATCCCGCGATTCTAAGTATCCACAAAAAAATAATGACTTACAATAACGTTAATTCAACTTTTTTCAGGAAACGGTTAGAGATATCGCCTTGAAAATGGTTTCATTCGTTTTCCTATGTTAAGGAACATGTAAAACAAGTACCTGCAAGCATATGAACTCAAAAGACCGACTCGCAGGAACTGCATCATCTTAGCGCGGTTCCTGTTCATATCCCTATTGTCATTTGAAAAGCTTAGAATAGAAACAGATAATATTTTCCTCGGCCTTTGTTCAAAGGGCTTTATGACTTTACCTGGTCGGGTCCGCCAGACCCTAGAATCCTCTTCTACCGATACTTCATTTCATACGTTTCAATGAATTGGAAAATACCAAAATTTTTCACATATTCCTGTGTTCTTTTACTGTAGTAATAATTCTACAAATAAAATCAATTAAAAAATAAAATAAAAAAAACCAACAGCATGAAGGTAATTGAAAATATTCAAAAGACGTCATCGAATCTCTTTCTCTTGGCAAGCTATATTACTAACAATGAATTGTTTTTCTTATATTGCCTAATCTGTTTTATTGTCAAATACATTATCCAACTATAAGCAATTAAAAAATAACAAGGAATAGAAACAGACAAAAAGAACCGTTCGAATAAACGAAATCAATTACTTAAAAGTTTAAGCACTTATTTCTCCGATTGACATCACCTAATCAAAAATTGTATCAGAATCTGTTTTGTAGAGAATTTATAAAGCTTTCAAATAATTTCTATCCACTTATAACGATTTCCCAACCGTGTTCGAGATATTAATGAAATTATACAAAGTTCTCAAAACGTTTCATGTCTGTTCATAAAATATTTATATATATATATATATATGTATATGTATATATATATATATATATATATATATATATGTATATATATGTATATGTATATATGTGTATATATATATATATAGATATATATATTTACAAATTTGAACCATCTACCATATATATCGGTGGTTTATTTTCGTGATCTATGGGGTCTGAAACGAGAATGTTTCTAGTCGGCACTTCCGGATTGCGTCATGAGGTTAACCTCATAAGCGGGTTCTCCCTATGGAGATAGGGAGTAACCGCGCTTACATCTTTGTTTACATGTAGTTCCAACACACAGAAAATATTTTAAATGAATCCCATGATTCTAAGTATCCAACCAAAAACTTGATTCAACAAATATTTTTCCACTTTTCTCGAAAACGGTTAAAGCTATCGCCTGAAAAATGGTTTCATTCGCATATGAAGTAAGCATAACGATTTTTTTTTTGCGGGAATTTCGCTCCAAAAGCCATGTTCCGATGAATGGATTCTGCTGGTTAACGAACTTGACCTTTCAAATTAGACAAAAGGTTTTTGTACCAATTTTTATCAAAATCGGACCATTATTGAGGCCAGGAAAGAGCGAACAGACAAATATATATATATATATATATATATATATATATATATATGTACATACAGATTTGAACCACCGTTATTTTCTTTCTGTAGGGGTTCTAAAACGCAAAATTTTCTAGTCGGCACTTCCGGATTGTTTCATGAGGCCAACCTTATAAGCGGGGTTCCTCCCTATGAAGAGAGAAGGAACCGCGCTAAAACTAACAACTTTGAAGTTTTAAGCACTTATCTTTTCGATTGACACATTACAACAGAATCTATTTTGTAGAGAAGTTAGTAACCTTTGGAATAGCCGCCTTCCACTTACTACGATTTCCCAACCGTTTTCGAAATATTTTAGAAAATATTCTGAGATCCGAAAACTTTGTATCACCATTAATAAAATTTGATTTTCCATATACTTCTTACCTCCAAACGATACCAAAGTTCAAATATCTTAGATTAGATGAATGTCAAATACCTGGTACCAAGTTTGAAGTGAACCAATCATCGTTTCTGAATACCCAAACAGAAAATTAGTTTGGAAAAGTATATCTATCATTTTTTCGCGTAAACGGTTACAGAAATCGCTTTAAAATGATTTCATTTGTTTTCCTACGTTAAGGAACCTATATACCGAGTACCTGCAAGCATATGGACTCGAAAATGTAAGCGTTCCGATTTCTTCGCCCAAAGTTTGCTCCAAAAACCATGTTCCAGTGCAAGGATTCAGCTAGTTAATGACCTTGAACTTTCAAAGGAAAAGAAAGACTTTTGTACCAAATGTCATCAAAATCGGACCATTTTTGAGCCGACGATGAACTTCTTAATAATTCAATCCCCCTAAAAGTACTTAAAAATTTGAATATAAAAAAAACCTTTCTTCTTTCTTTTTTTTTTTAAGCGAGTGTTTAAATTCTAAACGTATTGTCCTTGCAAAATTTCGAATTTTTGTGTCAAGTGGTTCGGGATACTATTACCTCGGATGGACCAGGGCGTTAACTCTATGAGGGACAAAATCACAGTTTATTCTAGTAATTCAAGGACTGCCATCATAGTTGAAATTAACCTAAATTAAAAATAATACTATGAAATAATGTACGGTAACAGCTGTTCTGTTATCGTCCTAGCAACGCATGCTGCCTAGGCGTGCATACTCTAACTAACTAAAACTTTAATCCCCTCTAAAAATACTTAAAAATTCGAATATCAAAGATTCCTTTCTTAGCGAGTGCCTACGTTCTATAGGGAGTGTCTATGCAAAATTTAAAATTTTTCTGTCTAGTGGTTTGGGCTGGGCGATGATAGGTCAGTGAGTCAGTTTGAGTGGTATTTGACAAATATATAGTAGACTAGCTGAATACCCGTGCTTCGTCACGGCAGATAAGTAGTTATTTTCTTGCGTTAAATAATGTTTCATTAAAATTACGTTACTATACAATTTTATGCAGTTTATTATAGTACGGTTTCCGTCATACTATATGTTATTCAATGGGCGTTAAAATTTAAAAGTTTATTGAGAGGAGATCGTTGACCGTAGATGATGCAAGGTAGGGATTGTCGGGGTTCGGCCACTGTTTAAAAGTTTATGTTTCCAAAAAGTTATTTGGAAACACCCATTATATTTGCGAGCATTACCAATGTTATAGGCGAGGAGGCTGTGCAAGGGTTCCGGATATTATTACCTCACCTAGAAAACTCTAAGGATAGGCTTACCATACATCACGGTTTGACCGGGACTGTCCCGGTATTTTGCAATTGTTTCGGTGTCCCGCCCGGTTTTATCAATGTCCCGGAAAAGGCTGTAAGATGTAAAAAGTAATGAATTCATGTTTATAAGAATCTTTTATAAATCGGTTACTTTTCTACAATCAACAGTTTTACTACTGCTCACAGTGTCAAAGATATGAGAAGTAATCTAACTGTAAAACGCTGGAACTACGTGCACAGCGCTGCTAGCTGCCAGACACTACTATTTGGATGAGAGATTTTTTTAAGAAAATCAAGTAGCAAAAAAAGTTCCGTTCTTATTTTTATGGTTTGGGTAGACTAACAGTCCAGGATCCCCTCTTCCCGTTACTTGCTAGGCTTAATGTGTCTCGGTTTAACTCTCCAAAAATATGGCAAGCCTATCTGACGGGAACAGGGAGAAAAGAAACACAATTAAAACTCTATGAGTGACAGTTTATTTCTAGTAATTCAAGGACTGCCATCATAGTGGAAATTAACCTCAATTAAAAATAATACTATGAAATAGATAATGTACGGTAACAGCTGTTCTGTTATCGTCCTAGCAACGCTTGCTGACTAGGCTTGCGTGCTCTAACCAACTCAAACTTTAAACCCCTCAAAAAATACTTAAAAATTCGAATATCAAAAAATCCTTTCTTAGTGAGTGCCTACGTTATATAGGGAGTGTCCATGCAAAATTTCAAAATTTTCTGTCGAGCGGCTTGGACTGGGCGAAGATAGGTCAGTGAGTGAGTGAGTGGTATTTGACAAATATATAGTAGATAAAAAATTATTTGTAATAACAAAAAACACTTTGCCCTAAAATGTTAATAGATTATTTATGAAAAAGTGTTTCTATTTTACAAAACAAACTACGGTTAAATGCCAAAATAAAGAGTGTACAAAATTATTAATTAATCCTCCCATTTTTCACATTTTTTGATTAAAAAGACTTCAAGTTGTTAAAAAGAACAAGTCAAATCACTCCAATCGTAAAGATTCTTCCGATAATTTGAGTGGTTCCCAAGATTGATTAAAAAAAAAGAAACCTTTCTTCAAACTTGTTCATAAAGCTTTTAGGAATAAAGCTGACTTACATTTAATCTCAATACCCCTGCAAACTGTGTTCGGAGCAATAATAGAAATAATTTTGCTTGGTTATTGTCACTATAAAAATAGTTAAGAAAGCTATGCATTAGTAATATAAATAGGAATAAAACTGAAATATGGAACAATACTCTCAAGGTTTACTCATTGCGTAGTAGGAAATTTATTTTCACGATGTGGATAACAAACGTCCAAAATGTCATTCTTTTTCTCCTGGAAAAATGTTTTCAACAGCTCAGTCAGGTAGCAAGGTTCTGTTGGATAGGGAATGAGTATTGAAAACTAGGAAAAATTGACAAGCGTGGACATTTTGGACGTTTAATTTTCATAATGTTTGCTGATATTACAAAACGTTTCCAAAAGGATATTTCTCGTTCAAATCTTAACTTCATAAATTACTTAATAGTCATAAAAATTAATGCAGCAAAAAAAATCGGGGATTTTCTTTTTGTACAAGTCCATGGTAACTTCTATAAAAAAGCTGAGAAACGTTTTTCCCGAAGCATCCTTTTCAAGGTAAGTCAGACATGATAAGCCTGAAGAATGAATATAGGAGGCATTGTGGTCAAGTTCAAAGGGAGCTTAAATAAAGTAAGCTCTTGACTATTCGGAAGATATGTAATAGTGAGTTTTCGGAGAAGACCGGTCATACGGTCATGGATTATTCACAGCTGTTCCATATGAATGAGGTGTCTAGAGAAAGCCAGACAGACTAAATCTATTACTATCTAGGACTATACGAACCTTGAATAGATCCACTTGAAAAATCTGCAAGATCAGATTCAAACTTTTCTGCGGAATTTCTTTTCATAAAATGTCCAGAGGAGCTTGCCAGAGGAGCAGTTTGTTAGGACTTAAAAATACGTGATTAGTACTCAAAAATAGACAGCTACCATGTTTCTATATGAAATTAACATTTTTTCCTTTCACTAGAAAAATGTTGTATAGAAATTAAGAAGTGCTTCGAGTTGTTGAAATTTACAAAACAAGATAAGCATTAGTTAAAATCACTACCAATAATTGCAGACAAGGGTTTAGTTAAACGAAATTAACTATGAAATATTAATTATGATCATCTTTAATATGTACTCAATATTTTTATTTATTGATTGTTCCTGAAAAAAATATTTTCTATTTTGCTGCTGATTTGCCAAAAGTGCCGCTATCTGATGTACATTATCGGCTGGAATATCATAAGAGTGAGCTCAAATCCCAAAGGGCCTCAGATTTCGGAAGATGAAAGCTTCGCGGTTTAGAGTAATTTAATCAGGGCTGAAACTACTAGACATCTTCATGGATATATCAGAAGGTTCGAATAAGCATGGAAGTATATTTATCGCAAAACATCACTAATAATGAATAAAAAGAAAACAGAGATAGCTTTGATAATATAGACAGATACAGTTCTCACCTCCAATGCGAAAGAAGGAGCAATAAATTCATCTATGTGACAAACGTCTGAACGATTTCATTCATTATCATGATTATTTCATACGTCAAAATTGATAATGCAAAAGGGAGCTTGCTAAAGAAACGTATTGCAGGTTTTGAACCATATCTACGAAATTAAAAAAAAAAAAAAAAAAAAAAAAATCAGTCCCGTAACAGCCCACAAGGGCCCTGAGTTGTAGATACTATAGAGGTATATGATTCATGACCCTACGGCACACTAGGGAGGATTTATGGTCAGTACTATGCTCTGGCAGCCTAATTTCCCCCTATGATGCATTGACTGCTAGGGTCATTAGCATCGCCGTAATAAATTAATTAAAGGCAGGCTGGGTTGGCCTGGGGACGGTCAAGGAGGCCGAATCCAACCCATGAAAGAAGACACTAGAAGATAAAAATCTTTAGTGCTTGCTCGGGATTTGATCTCAGGTGCTCCAGTATATAAGCCCAATGTTCCACCACTGTGAGCGGACCTCGCCCACTCTACGACGTTAACGTTTGACAAATGTCTTGTAGAATGAGCTAGAAAACATTATTTAAACAACATATTTACTCCGATAATGTGTTAAATCTCCTTGGTCCTTTCAGATTCTTGTGTGTTAACACACCTTCATTATTGGTAAAGAACTCTTAAGTAGGGAATTAACAATGATTACATTTAGATAATTATAACAGATTATTTAAAGTTTCTATAAGATAGCCTAAATGCATATTGAATTAGGTCTGTTAAATACAGTGATGACCAGATCGAGACTAAAGGGGAGTGTCTCCCTCTGCTTTTCCTTCACTCCGAGGGAAGTAGTTTAGGGGCTTCCTATTTTTCTACTAGAGCCGGTGTAAATAATTGCTCTGTGTTAGTGAGAGATGAGAACATCCCCTGACTATAGAGATGGGATTCAAGAAGGGTTTGTAGCTAAAGGCGCAAGCTGTACGGCTTGAGATATGCTCTCGACCCAGTCTAGCACTTTGGCTCGGATCCAGGCCCGACCTCCCTTTTCAGGGGTACAACACTAAATATCAATCCGAGATGGCTCTCATGTCGGATAGGGAGGTTCTTTCCAACAACCACCCCATCAAACTAGTCTTATGCATTTTTTATCATTTTCCTAGAAATAATATTTTTCCCCAGTGTCCTTCCAAGGCCGGATTCAAGTTTCAATTAAAACTTTATAATTTCTTTGGACTTAAAACATCAAAAAGTACATAAAATACGATTTTCAGTTTTGATAAGGCTATTAAAAATTAAGACTTAAATCATAGTAGACAGATCCCAGTTATCAAACATGTTAGATTACACCTACTGTTTTTTTTTTGTTTTTTTGCGGCTTCTAATGAAATGTTGAAATGGAATGTTGCATCAGATGTTGTAATTTCAATTTTGTAATTGTAGAAATGTTTATTGGTTATATTAATGTTATGGACAAAGGAGAGTCGCCTTTGTTGCGAGTGCTCAAGAATAAATAATAAGAAGAAAACTTTATGAACAAATAATAAAGTGAGCTGGCCAACTTTATCGGGATGCTGGCCACACAGCATGCTTATCCACCTGTTCTGGTATTACTTTCTAAATTCTGGTGTTTCATTTGCAGTCTGTTCTTCATTGAGTGGTGTAAACATCCTTCACAAATATTCTCATTAGGGAAACACTTTTTTTCTTTGTCTTTTACTTTTAATTCCTTTTCTCAAGGAGCTTAAGAAAAAAAAGTCCGACTCGCAGGAACTGCAGCATCTTAGCGCGGTTCCGTTCATGTCCCTAGTGCCATTTGATAAGCTTAGAAAAGAAATAAACTTATTTTTTTTTTTTATATATCTCGTGAAAATTGTCAAAATCCTCTCGAACATCTCGAATAAAAGTGATATTAAAGCGTCAGGGACACCGACAGTAGCTAACTTTTACACAGAAGCGGAAATTACAGAATCTGGCTCTCATTCTAAAGCAAAGCTCTATAAATCAATACAAAATATGCCTAATAAAGCCTTTCTAGAGGTTACAGAAGCATGGGCGTATATGAGGGGGGGGAGGGCTGAGGGGGCTCCAGCCCCTCCCGAAATTTTGAATTGATGATAAAAACTTCTCGTAAAACCCTTAAAAATAAATTAAATAAGATCACTTAGTTCATAAAACATATTTTATTTTACGTGTAATAGCGTTTTAGTTGCCTAAAACTATTCCAAGCTCTAAATATTTAGTATTCCATACCCTGGAAATGGTCTCAGCCCCCCCCCCCGAAATTGTTTTTATATACGCCCATGTACAGAAGGATCAAGAAGAAGTACACAAGATTGAGTAGAATACCCTGCCTAATATAGCCTATATAGAATAATATGCCGAATAAAACCTATCTAGTAAGTACACGAGGACAAATAAAAGTCTTGACGAATAACAAGTCAAGAAAAAAAACTTTATTTAACAAAATAAAACAAAGTTTAGTTGCCCAACTACAATAGAATAATATACCTAATTAAGTCCATGGAGTAGACACAAATGGACCAAAAACAAGTCTTGTGGAATATTGTTTTTTTTTTCTAATTAAATACTTTTTATCAATATTTAGTATATAACCTTTGTTGAAAACTATTGATTGCTAATTGATGAATCGGTTTACAACTAAGTAGTCTTTATGAATATTTAGTATATAACGTTATGTTTGGATCTGAGTTTTTGGGGTGCTCTCCGCCTAGGCTTTGTATTTGTGTCGGCAGATACCTGGGGTATATTTACAGCTCTTGAGGATTAAATCTTAGCAGGTAAATTTCCTGCGGCCCCCTTGTTCTACGGGCATTGAACCGCCATATTCGCTCATAGTATCTAACCGTTGTGAAGTTTATTTTTTGGATTTAGGCCTTAATATACGTATGTAGACTAAATCATAGCAAGAAGTAATCCTCCGTCGTCGGTTCTTCACTATGTAGACTCGCTAATGTTATCCAACCTTAGATACATCGTATTTAAAATCCACAGCAAAAACACGACATTTCATCAGAATCCCCTGCTGAATTAAACTTATATAGAATAATATGCACAATAAAGCCTATCTAGTGGATAAAAATAGAGGAAAAAAGCCGTTCGTGGTGGTAGAAAATCTTAAAAGTATTTCGCTCAGAAATCTCCGAAATATTGTCACTAATTTTACGTATCCTGTTTTATAGCCAAATAGATTTATATTCTATAATCAATAAGAAAAACCTACTATCAATAAAAAACTATGGGTAACAGATGAAAATAGGGAATACCAAGAATAATTCTAAAGAACGAAATCAACACCAGTACTGTAATCTAGATATTCATACGGCATCTTCGAATTCTAACAAACAAAATATTGATTCTAATTATACGTATCCTGTTTTATTGACAAATACATTTGACTACTATAAGCAATTAAAAACACTAGGGAATATGCCAAAGAACTCGGAGTAGGAGCCTCGACAGTTTCAAGACATTTGAAGGAAATCGACAAATCCAAAACTGACATTTCATACGGTACAGCCTGATATATTTTTAACAATGAATAGTTTTTCTTATTTTAATTAATCTGTTTTATTGTCAAATACATTATCCAACTTTAAGCAATTAAAAAATAACAAGGAATAAAAACAAACAAAAAGAACCGTTCGAATAAACGAAATCAATTACTTCAAAGTTTAAGCACTTATTTCTCCGATTGACATAGCCTAATCAAAAATTGTTTCAGAATCTTTTTTGTAGAACATTTAGTAAGCTTTCGCATGGTAACCCTCCGTTTACCAATATTCCTAACCGTCTTCGAGATATTAGGGAATGTATGCGAAGTTCCCAAAACATTTCATGTCTGTTAATAAAATATTTTATTCTAATCCTTCCTTAGCTCCAAACGTAACCAAAATTTTAACATATTAGTGTTGATGAAATTCAAACATGCAGAAAATGTTTCAACTAAATCCCATAATTTTAAGTATGAAAATCAAAGACAAAAAGACCAGTTCGAATAAGCGAAATCAATTACTTTAAAGTTTTAAGCACTTATTTCTCCGATTGACATCGCCTAATCAAAACTTTCATTAGAACCTTTTTTGTAGAGCATTTAGCAAGCTTTCTAATGGTATTCTTCCGTTTCCCAAATTCTCAACCTTTTTCGAGATATTAAGGAAAGTATACAAAGTTACCAAAACCTTTTTATGTCTGTTAATAAAATATTTTATTCTAACCCTTCCTTAACTCCAAACGCAACCAAAATTTCAACATATTAGTTTTAATGAAAGTAGAACATGCAGTAAATGTTTTAACTGAATCCCATGGTTCTAAGCACCCAAACCAAAAACGGCATTCAAAACTTATTTTTTCAGTTTTCTCGAAAACGGTTAAAGCTATCGCCTTGAAAATGGTTCCATTCGTTTTCCTAGCCCAAGAAGCCTATAAAAAGAGTACTTACAAGCTTATGAACTCAAAAACGTAGGCGTTACGATTTTATTTGCGCGAATTTCGCCCCAAACGCCATCTTCCAGTGGGCGGATTTTGCTGGTTAACGAACTTGACCTTTCAAATTGGACGACAGATTTTTGTACCAAATTTCATCAAAATCGGACCATCAGGGAAGCCAGAAATGAGCGAACAGACAAATATATATATATATATATATATATATATATATATATATATATATGTATATATATATATATACAAATTTGAACCACCGTTATTTTCGGTCTCTAGGGGTTCTGAAACGCGAAATGTTCTTGTCGGCACTTCCGGATTGTTTCATTGTATCAACCTTATAAGCGGGGTTCCTCCCTATGGGGGAGGGAGGAACCGCGCTAAAAAGTCTGTAGATTATTTTCACCTTGACAAAATGAAATAAGAAAATAAAATAATAATAAAGGAAAGGAATGGTGTCCATCAATGATTGTATATATGTTGGCTTATAATGGCAAGCGAGTCTATAAGTATTGAGTAAACTAAAACAGGGTAGGTTTCTGGAAGGATTCCTAGTTCTTCAAGATATTTGGAAGTCATTTTAGCGCGGTTCCTCCCTCCCCCATAGGGAGGAACCCCGCTTATAAGGTTGATACAATGAAACAATCCGGAAGTGCCGACTAGAAAATTTCGCGTTTCAGAACCCCTAGAGACCGAAAATAACGGTGGTTCAAATTTGTATATATATATATATATATATATATATATATTTGTCTGTTCGCTCATTTCTGGCTTCCCTGATGGTCCGATTTTGATGAAATTTGGTAAAAAAATCCGTCGTCCAATTTGAAAGGTCAAGTCCGTTAACCAGCAAAATCCGCCCACTGGAAGATGGCGTTTGGGGCGAAATTCGCGCAGAAAAAATCGTAACGCTTACGTTTTTGAGTTCATAAGCTTGTAAGTACTCGTTTTATAGACTTCTTGGGCTAGGAAAACGAATGAGACCATTTTCACGGCGATAGCTTTAACCGTTTTCGAGAAAATTGGAAAAATAGTTTTTGAATACCGTTTTTGGTTTGGGTACTTAGAATCATGGGATTCAGTTGAAAAATTTTCTGCATGTTCTACTTTCATTAAAACTAATATGTTGAAATTAATGTTACGTTTGGAGTTAAGGAAGGGTCAGAATAAAATATTTTATTAACAAACATGAAAAGTTTTGGTAACTTTGTATACTTTCCTTAATATCTCGAAAAAGGTTGAGAATCTTGGTAAACGGAGGAATACCATTAGAAAGCTTACTAAATTCTCTAAAAAAAAGGTTCTAATGAAAGTTTTGATTAGACGATGTCAATCGGAGAAATAAGTGCTTAAAACTTTAAAGTAATTGATTTCGCTTATTCGAACTGTTCTTTTTGTCTGTTTTTATTCCTTGTTATTTTTTAACTGCTTGTAGTTGGATAATGTATTTGATAATAAATCAGGTTAAGAAAAATAAGAAAAACAATTTAATCTCAGAGATATGGATTTCCAAGATAGCTTTTCAAATGCCTAGCGGGGTCCTTCCTAGGGCTGGATACCCTGGATGGGTATCCAGGTAAGATCGTAAATAAGACCTTTCTTGAAAGTAAAGATGGAACTGTCAACGTTGGTCCTCCTCAGCCTCCCGGCACTTTCATTGCTGACGAAGGCTACCAATGAGTAGCCAAAACGTCCTAAATATAGAATTTTTAACAAAAATCGTATTGTGGTTTCTTTAGCCGAATCCCAGCCATTCCATCTTTACTTATCACCTCGACGGCTAACTATCTAATCTCCATGCTTTCTAGAAATGTGGACCCAAAATAATAACAGCTTCTATTTTAATCATTTTAAATGAGTCTAGAGATAAGAACGGAACCGCGCTAAGATGATGCAGTTCCTGCGAGTCGGACTTTTTTGAAATTGTTCCTCTTTCGCCGAACCACGAACCCCTAATAATATAGTTCCTTGGCCCATACTTTTCCAGTAATATATCTTCCAGGTACTGAACGCATCTGGAGTAAATTCCTTTACTAAAAATAATTAAAAAAAAAAAACAAAAAATAATGAAATGTTATTTCTTATATGCATTTCAGAAGATTTGTTCAGATCAGCTCTTATCTTACCTGCTCATGTGTTAATGTAGGGTTGGCCACTCCTTGTGTTCAGTCCTATGTTTCATTTTCCTAAGATTTTTTAATATTGTTGGGACATTTTAGAATTTCAATGACTTTCAGGACTAGTCTGAGATCATGCGCAATCAAGCGTTGTCTTTTGTCAGCTCCTTTCTCTGTTTAAAAATAATTTGGCGTTTTAGCCTTCCACCTTCTTTGGCTATTGCTGATGTTTATACTTTACTATGTTTGTAGTGTATCTTCCAAAGTCTCGAAATAAATAGGTTTTAATGGAGTCTTCTTTGGGTCGTGAAATGTCATTCGACCCATTTTTACTCCAGAAAGAGTAGTTAGAACTTTTGTTCATTTCATAGTTCCTTCATGGATGTTTAACGAAAATAAGAGAACTAAAACAGTGACTGACCCTAACCAGAACTATAACTATGCCACAATACCACAGAAACAGAGTCAAACAAACTACAGCCTCTAGACCTCATAGAACTGTCGGAGACCAAGCTGGAGAAAACAGGTGTCCAGAGTGCTCTAAAAACAGGAAATGCTCCACAAACGTCTGGAACAACCCCTCCAAGATATCGGGAAATTGTACAAACGAGGTCTGGTCTACTGACAAAAATGATACTTTCGAGATATCTAAGAAGGAAGAAGAGGAGACTGAAAACGTGGAGTCTGGTTTCTTTGACAGCTGTAAGCAATAGGAAAAAAAAAGAAAAAGAAAAAGAAAGATTATGACTTTGAATATACATATGTAAGAGTAAATAGAATGTCCCGTATATGCGGGCTGCAATTGAAATATCTTTTAAACCGTTACAAAACCGCAAAAGATCCAAGTAGTAGCTCTCAGGGAGACCTTTCAGATGCGTTATTTTTTAATCCCAAAGACTTTTTAACTATTAAGAGTTTTAACTATTAAGCGCTCGATTAATTAATGGTATTAATTTTGAAATATAGAATTATAAATATTTATCTTAACAGATAAAGAAATAATCTCGTAGCTAGTATACTAACGCTATTTTATGTTATTACAGCGGTAAATATTATTAAAACATTTACCAGCTGCTTACTAATTAGAAACCCCAATAGAGAACGTTACAAAGAGAAATGCATACAAATTGAACTAGCCACCTGGATTATGACGCACAAAGCAAGTTAATTTCGTCACAAAGCTGCACTAAGGGTCACACATATGAAACCAGTTTCCCTGTTTGCCTTGCATCAGGAGGGGTGATTAGTATTGCAGCAAAGTGCATAAGTTTGACCTAGTTTAAGGAGTTATCCGAGGAAAATATGGATTGAATAAACTTTTACAGAAATAGAAATAAGGTAACCACTTTATTTATGACTTCCTCTGAATCATAATCAAACGAATATGATAAAAACTCTTATGTATTTCGGAAAAACTAATTCTGGTTGTTTAAAAAAATCCGAAGATATTGCAGGCATGAAATGAATTTTATGTTGTTATGATTCCTCTCATTTTCACCAATCCTACCTACTAAATACCAATACACATACTTGGGCCCGCTGCCATTTGAAGACAAACGTGATGAAAGATTCGGTGAACAATTTGAAGTGGATGAAGGGCATTCCTTTTTGTGGAACTTTTTACAGGTTTTGTTAAATTTGTCAAGATTAATCAATTCTTCGATCACAACTTCGATATTGTTTATTTAAATTTTTAACGTCCATTATTATTAATTAAGAATTTTCGGGCGGTTTATCTATAGGTTACCACCCTTTTCTAGGCAGGACAGGGCTGATGCCTTTTCTTTAGGATATTGTGGTTCAAAATATATTTAAAACAAAAACTTAAAAAAATCGTGTTCAATAATGTCTTCATTTATTTTATTTTATTTTTTTTTTTTCAGAATGTATTTAAATCATGGAGGGTTGACGGTCCGAATAAACTTCGGTAGAACTGAAGGTTCACGTCCTCAAAACCGATTTCTTTCAAATTTTGTACAATAACGTATTTTGATGGACTAAACACGAATCCGTTAAAAAAAAAAAGTTCACATTCAACTAGGAAAGAAGTTATTAATCACTAAAGTTCACTGTTATGCGGGTTATGAGAGCTAATAGAAAAAAACTAAATTTGTCAACATGCGCATGCGCGGGTATGGAAAAGTTCGAAATAAAGAAATTGAATTGAAATTTACCATCAATTATTTAAATTCACCAACAGTTATTAATTCACAACCATTTTTCTAAATAATGAAACACTCTTCACATTTTTTGTTCTGTTCATGAAAAGTTTTATATAACAGAAATCCCTTAATAATTAGCTAATGCCTTTATAATTATTAGTTCGTTCTAATTCGCGCCTGCTGAAATTTAATTGTCAACATACTCTTATCTATTATATAAAAATGAATCGATAAATGTGTTGGTAAGCGCAAATCTCGGGAACTACTCAACCGATTTCGCTAATTCATTTTTTATAATATTCCTTGAACTACGAGGTTGGTTCTTACGGAGAGAAAAATTTAAAAAATTGCCCGAGAAAGTCTAAAAACAACACTTTTCGGGTCTTTTTCACTTCCTTAACGCAAATTAATTTTTAAATAAAAACATATGTTCTCAATTATAATATTTTTAACAGTTAACCTATTTGGTTATTTGTCTATAAGCAAAAAAATTGAAATAAATAAGAACATGTAATCACTAGTAGAATCACATGTTAATAATGCAATTTAAATTCATTTATATTTGCATTAACGAAGTAAAAAAGACTCCACTTTTCTATATTCCCATACAAAAGATTCGTAATAATACTTAAAGGTCAATTTGAACTTTAATACCATACCATAAAGTGTTAGTGGAGGGGTTCTGGGAAGGCAAAACAATTAAGTGACATTAGTATCGTTTAAATATTAATGTCAATATTTATACGATGTTAATATTACTCAAAAACAAATTGACTATGGTAAAATGTAAATTGTCTGTGGTAAAATGTCACTTGAAATGTAAACATGTATTTGCTGTGCATCTATAATATTACTAAATCTAAAATCCGCAAATTTCTATAAAATTACTAAAGTGTTGTGTGTTTGTGACATACTAAATATGCCTCCTATAAGGCGGCGGACAAAGTTACGCAGAAGAACCCGAAATGCAACGCATCAAATTAATTATCAATCTAATCGTACTGCCCAGGAACGTGAAGATCGCAATAAACGTGAAAGAATTTGGTGAAGACAGAGCGCGATATTCGACTAATTATGGTGCAAGTTTGAATCGAGCTGCTGTGAATTCATTAAAGTGCCTACAACTGTGTTGCTATTGGACCTATAAACCCAGTTTGACTATAAACAAATCCAAGGGGCAGTCATTATATGTTTGTGGTATTAATCTAGAAAACCCATGTTTCTCGCATGGTCAAAAACCATCTGCTCTGTTTGTTTACGAACCAGGTAATGAAACAAAAAATATCGTGTACCATTAAGTACTACAATAAAAATGAAACTTAATTTAGAATAAGTAAAAATAAAATTAAATATAATAAGTAGGTATCATAATAAGAAATATAATATTGTAATTTTCATTGTGATTTATTAAAAGAATTTTAAGTGTTTTACATTTTTATTTTTTTTTCAAAATGTAATTGTTGACTTATTGAGTTTCTTTTTTCTTTTTCTTTTTTTATCTTACTAGCTGACCCGGTGTCCCAAATAGCAGAATAAGTAGTAAAAGAAAAAGGAAAAAAAAATGAAAGAATCAACTGTTAGGGGGTACAAAGTTTGCCGGGTCAGCTAGTTTTATAAAAAATAAATAGCAATAAAGTTGCGCGAATTTATTATTCTCTTCAAACGTGCTCATAAATATGAACAGCGCTTAAAGGCATTTTTCTGTGCGATTGGGGATTTGTATCGGACATCGCGTCTTAAGAAGAAGAAGAAAGCTAAGAAGAATGTCTAGGAGGATAAGAAGAATGTCTAGGACGACTTTTAGGCATACATGCTATGCGTTTCCGCTCGCTACGCTCGCTCAAGAAGACATCAAAACCCTAGTCAATCCAACTCGCTAAAATTATAGAATTCAATTAATGGAGTTGGATTGACTAGGGTTTTGATATCTTCTTGAGCGAGCGTAGCGAGCGGAAACGCATAGCACGTATGCCCATAAGCGACAGGTGACGACAGGTGAAAGGTTTGAGGATGCCCTTAAAATTGACAATATTTTTCAATAAATGGTTTATGAACATTTCAAATGAGAGTTCTCTGTTTTCCGATGTTACATATCTGCGCATGCGCGTGTTTACAAATACGCTGTTTACGCCTACTTTTATAACATTCCTAACAGTGAACGTTAGTGCTTAATAACTTCTTTCCTACTTGAAAGCGATTTTTTTTAACGTATTCGTGTTTAGTGCATTAAAATACGTTGTTGTGAAAAATGTTAAAGAAATCGGTTTTGAGGACGCTAAACTTCAGTTTTACCTAAACTTCTAATTCTGATTTAGCATATAGAATTAAATTAAATACTAACTCAATGTAGGCTTATACATTTTCTTTCAACGCAGTAACTGCAGTTTTTTTGTGAATATCAGCCATTATTAGGGTCTCCCGTGGTCAAATGGCTAGCGCCTTGGATTCATAAGCGGGAGATGGTGGGTTCGATTCCCAACCTCCGGCAGGTATTTTATCATCCCACGGCTCGCTGGTAAAATTCCTCGCTGCACCCTGGATGTCGGCGCTAATGACCTAGATGTAGATGCGCCGTAAAAAAAAAGAATAATAAAAAAAAAATCAGCCATTATTTTGAAATGTGAAATGTGTCCTATTTGAACAGGTGCTATTTTGGACTCACCAAGTTAATAAGAAGCCAGCTACTAACCAGAACCTCCAAAGTCAGACTCTACAAAACACTGATCCGCTCAGTTCTGACCTACGCCTCTGAAGCCTGGACCATGAGCAAATCCGACGAAAAGAATCTGCTAATATTTGAAAGAAAACTCTTACGCCGGATTTATGGACCACTTAGGGAAGGGGAAGTCTGGAGGAGGCGTAGGAATCAGGAGTTGTATGACCTATACGGAGATTTGGATGTAGTCCGGTACATTAAAATTGGGAGGCTTCGCTGGGCTGGACATGTTGTTCGTATGACTGAAGAAGGGATTCCCAGGAAAGCTCTGGAAGGCCACCTGGACCGCACCAGAAGAAGAGGAAGACCACGACTTAGATGGGCGGATGCAGTAGCTGCTGTTTCGAGGAGTCTTCTTAATACCCCAAACTGGAAGGCGGCGGCATGTGATCGAGCTGGATGGTGAAAGCTCTTGGAGGAGGCCAAGACCCAACTCGCGTTGTAGCGCCATTAAAACGAAACGGAATGTGTCCGAGCAAAAAGAACCTCAGATTTACATTGAGCACGTCGAAATACATGTAAGTAGGTGTACTTGCAAGAAAAATCGCTATACAAAACCAGAAGCAAGTGTCTTAAAAAAGTAAGTAAAACCGATCTATTAGGAATGGAAGTGTACAGTGCATTTGCATTATTAATGATTCCATAGCGAACATAATTTATGTTACATTTAAACGAAACCCGCTATACAGACAACGAACCTAACGATAGAGATGTAAAATAAGCAAAACGCATCCACTTATCTTGATTTGGATAAAATCCGAACCAAGAACAAATTATTTTCATGTCGCCCTATAGGCCATAATTTTTGTTCTGTTACAACGGAGCTTTCTATATATCATTCGAAATCAACGAGAAACATATTCTCGGATGTAGGTAAATCACATCAAGTTTCAATAATCATTTATTTCTTGTTAGTTTTCTTTTTTTTGGTCGAATTTAAGGCGTGTCAACCGTTGGGGTTCTTGTTAGTTTAATAATTGAGTTAGGTAACGCTATTTCATTTTCGGGCCCGTTGAACAATAAATGGAGCACTACAAACAATAAAGAAAAAAAAAGTGTAATATTTTGTTCCCTTATACCACCATTCCAATTTTTAAAGACTAAACAGAAGAAAGAAAGACTAAACACTAGGAAGAGAGCACTCTCCATTTGGGAAGAATCATCCCTAATCCTTGAGTAGTTTTAAGACACCACCAGGAAAAGGGGGATAGGGACATCTAAATTTCCGAGGTTTTCCAAAATTAAAATATCCCCAGGCCATGGAAGGGGTGGGGCAAAAAGGTTTGGGAGGCGGCTCGAACCTCCACTCGAGGAGGCGAATGAATTCCGCTAATTAGAAAACTTTTTTACACAAGTAGAAAGGAAAAGAGAAAAATATTCTTTTTATCATCACATTTCTAACGATGCTACAAGGGGTGTTTGTTAAAACATTTCTTTTATATTCCTAACTAAATATAAAAACAGGTAAAATATTGGAAAACAAATCTGGTTCGAAGGCATTACACCATTTAACCTCCACGCCATATTATAAATATTTTGAAGAAACGAGAGAAATCGTTAATATTCATATTGTCTTATATTGAAGAGGCATAGAAAGATAGATAGAGATAGAGAGAGACCAGTGACAATTTCGAAAGCCACAGTATGCTCCATGAAATTTTAAACAATATTAAATCATTTAAAAATGTCATTGACTACACCGGCACACAAAATAAGAAAGTGGTCTTTTCCACAGACACCATACATATATTCTTATGTATTTCGACACTCTGAATCCGAATCCGGAATCCGTTTCACTCCAGCACGTCAGGTTTGAGAGCATTTCAAAGTCATATTTCGTGTAAGTAGTTTGAGATGAAATAATAAGAGCTTCCATGGATTTGAGGGTCGCTGAATGCGAATCCGAGGTCTGTTTCACCTCTTCGGCGCAAAATCAAGATCATTTCAAGGACAAATATGTCTATTTGTGACAAAAAAAAATAATTTTGACACAAATAGACAACTATGTCTATACGTCAAAAAATTAATTTTGACTGCATATTCATTTTTTGCGAAAACCACCACATTATGAATACTTAAGTTTGTTAGTATATGTTTTTCTTTTTTTTTTCTTTTATAGTATTATTTTATAATTTACATTGCTAATTTAAGATTAACTTTGATCAATATTATTCTAAGTTCTCATTAATTTTATTATATGTTTCAGTTTTGCTTTGACAACACCTTGCTGACGTATTACTCACTTAAGAAGACTTTGTTTAATATTAAAGTTTTTTTTTTTCTTCAATTTATTTAAGAGCATCTATTAAAAAGTTAATCACCAAAAATTGCAAAATCCTGAAATAGATATCATTTTTTAATTTATTTACATTTTAGCACTTTCCTCCGAAGGAAAGTAGCTATTGAGGTTGGACTCATGACGGAATTTTTGAAAAATTTCTTCAAATCTTTAACGATCCTACCTAGTAGACACCGAAAATGACCCCCGTTAAAATTTATATATATCTATCTATCTATCTATCTATATATATATATATATATATATATATATATATATATATATATATATGCATATATATATTTATATATATATATATATATATATATATATATATATATATATATGTGTGTGTCTGTTAACACGATAGCGGCCAGAGTTTTTGTTTTTTCGTCACGAAACTTGGTATATAGCATTCAATTAGCAAACGATTGAACGAGTTCGTTAACCACCAAAATCGGTCCATCGGAAGGGGGGGTTTACCCCGAACCCAAAACACTAATTTGACCATTTCAGCCGTAATATTTGTTATATTTCGACGAAACTTGGTATTCGACGAAACTGGTAATATAGAGAGAAAAGTTAGATATAAAAATAAACTAAATCGGTTCATAAGGAGGGGGGGTTTACTCCGGACCGACAATACCAATTCGCCACTACCAGCCGTGATTTTAGGTATATTTCGACGAAACTCGGTATTCATAGTGGTAATCTACAGGTAAATATGTGTTGTAAAAATAAACTAAATCGGTTCATTAGGAGGGGGGGGGGTTTACTCCAGACCCACAATACCAATTCGCGACTACCAACCGTGATTTTTGGTATATTTCGACGAAACTCGGTATTTGTAGTGGTAATCTACAGGTAAATATGTGTTGTAAAAATAAACTAAATCGGTTCATTAGGAGGGGGGGGGGGTTACTCCGGACCCAAATTACTAATATACTCATACTGGTCGTAATTTCTGCTGTATTGTAACGAAACGCGGTATACGTCGTGGGTAACTCATGAGAAAGAAGTGTTGTAAAAATGAGCTGAATCGGTCAATCGGAAAGGGGGGTTTACTTTGTAATATATTTCAATAGAAAAGCCAGCCAGACATAGGTTCACAAAGGCGCCGCAAGGAGCGCTAGAGGGACTGTATCCGGTTCCTGCGTTAGATCAAAATACGATAATATGAGGATTTTGTATTTATTACGTAGTGTAGTAGGTACCATGTGTAAACATAACTCTGGAAGTAAATTAATAATTTATCAGTTACTCATTACAAAATTAAAAGAGAACTATTCATGTTTCTATTTTATTTATTCAGGGTATTTTAAGCAAATTGTTCTGGAAAGCAGTCTACACTACCCAAATTCTGAGGAAAGTGCTTAGTTATGCAGCTCCTGCGTGACGGACTTTTTTTTTCAATTTTATTAACTTTACTAAATTCATTTCTTTTTTCGAAAATACTTCATAAAATGCATATTGCCTCCATTGCGGAGCATTCAGAACAACTAATAAATATTAGAGGAAAAGAGGGTAAAATACTGGCGTGAAAAGACATGTCAGATTAAAGCTAAACTAAAAAATTCCCACATGCCTAGACATTAGGCGAAGAAATCAAGTATGAAATAAGGCGAGCTAAAAAATTCCCGGGCGAAGAGCGGCTGTGTTCTCCCTTTGCTTCTGGATTTAATTTCCATCCGAGGATTCAAGCCAAAAACACAGCTCGGGTTTTACTTCATATACAGTCTCGGGAGGAAAACTGTTTTTCACTCCCCTCTTTTTACTTTTATTCTTTCCCCACTTTTTTATATATTGTTTTCCTCTAAGGTCAGCGCAAGATATTACTTATACAACGTTTTCAAGTTCACCGAAGACACTTCTTTATTCTTTTCCAGTTCTTATCCACTTCAGTAATGGTATTTCGAGATAAATTTTGATTGCTTTGTTGGCCATGCCCTATGTAAAATTGGATCATATCTGCACATGTATATAGTAAGACCTTTTGTACATTTAATAGATGCGTTACTTTATGTTGCTGATTTTACATTTTAATCCAATTGTTTGATTAATGTACATTTAAAATGGCTTTGTTTTTCTATTTTGTTTCTTAAATAACTCATAATAACTGGCTTGAAGAATAATATGTGAATATTATAGTTAGGCTGCATAGAAGGTTTTGGTTCACTTCAATATTCGGCTATGTGCAAGAAATGTCTTCTTTGAAGATGTGTTTAAATGTATTAACAACTCCTTATTCTTGGCAGTCCGGGGCTTCATGTACTGCCCACAGATGTCAATTTCACGTGGCCGATCCTGGACCACCATTCCTTACATGTTCACAGCTTTAGTCGAAGGAATCCAGGAGGTAGTGTAGGTCTTGTAAACTCTTAATCTACAGCACTTCCGATTAAGATAAATATTTCGGTGTTCGGCTGTATAGATGATATAACTAATTGTTTTAAACAAAAAAAAATTGTTGGGTGTATTTTCATCGAAGTTTCGGTCTGAGGTTCAAGCCTTCACCAGGACTCTAAACATAACATACTAATTGTACATCAATTTGATATTAATGAATCTCAGCCTAAATGTTTGTAATACAATTAAAACAAACTAAAAAAAGTGATATAACAAAAAAAAAAGTAATAAATCAAATTAAAACATATAAAGTGTGTTTTACACGGTGAACTGTTTATAAAAGGGCCAATTGCCTGGCAGTTATTCATAATTGATTCCTTCTATACATGTCATTAATTGTTTGCATGATTTATGGGTATAACTGACAATCTTTATACTATATAAATAATTTTCATTGTCGAACACTTCACAGGACGATGGTAACCTTAGACGTTCTTAAACCCTATACATACATACATACGTATAACTGACAGAAGGTAACCCACACATAGGTTTACTACCTTTAAAAAATTTCAAAAATTAATTTATGAAACATTTTATTTCATTGTTTTCTTAAGATTTTCTCTTTTTTTTATTTAATTGTCCGGGGATCGGAAGGGATCGCATCTGTGGAAAGGGATTGGGCAAGGGGATTGGGATGAAAGGATAGCTTGGAATGAAAAGTGGAGAAGCGGGTTTTAGCTAATTCGGTGACAAAGGGAATTTCGAGGTCTCGGTGGATGATATTATTGTTGACGTAGAAGGGAGCATTAAGGATCCGGCGAAGGACTTTGGACTGGAAGGTTTGGATTCGGTTCATGTTGGAAGGTTTTGCTGTACCCCATAGTTCAATGCCGTATGTCCAAATCGGTTTAATAATCGTTTTGTAGATTGTTAGTTTGTTTTCAGTACTGAGTTTTGATTTGGGACCTATTAGTCGTCTAAGTAGGCCGTAGCGTCTGTTTAGTTCTTGTCGTTTTGTTTTTGTGTGTGTGTTCCAAGTAAGTCTCTTGTCGAGGTGGAAGCCTAGGTATCGAACAACATCGGATTTGGGAATGAGGGATTCGTTTAGGGTAACAGATGGGCACTCACTGCGCCGCAGTGTGAATGTGACGTGCTTACATTTTTCGGCGTTAACTTTAATTCGCCACTTCTTTAGCCACATCTCGATTTCCAATAGATGATTTTGGAGCGCTTCTGAGGCTTGCTGCGGGTTGGCAGAACATGAAAGCACTGCAGTATCATCTGCAAAAGTTGTGGTAATGGTACTGGGATTAGTGGGGATATCAGCGGTGAAGATGGAGTAGAGGAGAGGGGCTAGGATGCTGCCTTGTAATACGAAGTAAAGGTATGAAGAGTAGGCTAAATCTAGGTGGAGAGGCTGTGAGGTGATATGAAGCAAGAAAAACAGCTGGTAAAGCGACGCAATATCTCCAAGGACAGGCCCCACTACCTCTGCTGTCTCTTAGACCAGTTAGGGCAGAACACCATTTCGCCAAAAATATAAACTAATACAGTACAAAAACAACGTTATCAAAATATTAAATTATGATTTAAACAAAGAAAAACAAAATAAACAAATAATAACTTACACATTGTAACTGAATGTAAAAAACGCTAACACATTTAAATGTCCGTCTATTTAAAATGCATCTTACTCAAAAGATCACTTTCATTTTAGCGCTTAACCATTCCATCCCTTACCCTAGTGTGAGCAAAAAAAAAAAAAAAAAAAATCTTTTTTAAAGTGAACAATTTTGTTTAAATTTTTGCTGGATGGTTCAGTGAATAAACTATATTATAAACCCTCTAGCATACACGCAAATATAAACAACTCTTAGATGTTCAAACGCAAAGAATAACTACTTACGGTACTTCTAGCCTGAAATCGCACGATCAAAATTATTCATATCGACCTTGTTAGGAAATATAATTATTTCCACTCACTACCTCCCAATTTATCGGATTTCTGAACCATTTTCATATTTTTACATAGCATTTTTATTTTTATTTTTTTAAAAGCTATTCAAAAGAATCAAAATGAGCAGGAATTCGAGTAAAATTATTTGTATTATTTGTAAGAAAAAGAGAAGTAAGAATACATTAAAACATGAAATTGACAGCCCACAAAAGTAGTCGGAATTATCAGTTCTCCTTAATTATAAGCACTTCTTTGGACATTATCTTATCAAGTTTATTCTTACTATGGAAGAAATAGCCAGTCCAAGCCCTAACCTATCGCTTATCTACATGTTTCGTGTTAATAACTGCGAGCATAAGATCGTAGCGTCGATACACGTATGCGTGTATATTCTATTCAGGAAAAGGGCTGTAAATAAAAAAAAAAAAAAAAGGTTTCGAAGGTGTCGGGCATCGGAAAATAATTAAAACTGAGGAGTCATTGGTAAGTGGACTGAAAACAGGGCGGTCTAAACTTCTTTTGGAGAGGGATGAAAGACGAATTGTCTGAAAAGTGCACCAGGGTCCCTTTATAAATACTCCTACCAGAGCAGCGGAGCTTCAAAAAGAATCTGGGACGAAGGTAAGCCCAGAAACAGCAAGAAACCCCTCCGGAGACACAATTTTAATGGTGGGGTAGTTAGGAAAAAAACCTTTAGGAAATAAGAAAAAGCCTTCCACTCACTGGGAGAATGTTATATCCACAGACGAAAGGATCTTCAACTTACACAACACAGATGGGATTGGTACAGATCAACTGAAGAACTTAATCCGAGAAACAGAGGAGGTACAGTGAAACACGGGGAAGATTGAGGGGCTATGTCAGAGAATGGGGAATCTTCCATTCGGAAAATGGAAATTTTGAATACATTCAAATTCTATCAGGACGATAACCTGAAACATCAAGCACTCGGTTATTATATAATTACAGAAATGTTTCGGAAACATCTCCCAGTCGCTTCACCTTAATCCCATAGACAATTTACGGTCATTTGTTGAGAAAAAACTTAGATTAATGAAGAGAAGGCTTTAAGAGGTCATCCAAACAAAATGGTTCACTACTATGTACTGAAAAATGATATAACTACTTATTTTAACGATTTAGTACATTTTTTTTTTTATAATTTCAAAAGATATAAAATTTGTTTTCGCTTTTCATAAAGAATTTAATCAAGCAAGTATTTAAATTTTTCTATCAGTAAACCGAGTGAATTAATTTAAAGTTACAACAAATATAGCAACGAGTTATAAGACTATATTAAAATAACAAATCAAAAAAGGGATGATTAATATATTTATTTATTATAAATTTCACGCGTCACTTCATGGTGGTGCATAAAATATACATATTTTATTTGTCAGTAGAGGGCGATATAAAATTGCAAATTACGTCATCTTTGCCCTTAAAAGAATGGCAATTCTCAACTAAACGTTTATTACATTTCTCCGTGTCTTCTTTGTTGGTGTTAGATATTGTAAATGTTCGTGCACTGCGTGAATATTGTGTCTGTTAACTACAAGGGATTGTTCGATACTCAATATTTGCTGCTTCATTTAAACACATAGTCGTCGATAAAGGGAAAATCGAGAGCCCGAAATTCCCTGTCTTAGAATATTATTTTTCGTCTAAAAAATATAACTGCAATAAGATGGATTTTTAACAAACTAAAACAATAAAAAATAAATTTCCACATAATCAAAAATTATACGTGCTTATTATTCATTTTCGAATGGATGATAAGCACGATGTGTACCTAGCAACCCAATGTAATTGGTCAGTCCATTTTATTTCGTTTTAAGTGAAGTTTTTCTTCTTCTCTTGAGAATATTTCTGCCGAGTAATTCATTTAGAAATTCGGTAATATCGTTGCGTGGATTAATTATAGAAAGTCCAATACAAATAAAAACCATTAACTAAATAACGCTATCACCTTTTACAAACAAAATATTTGTTGTGAGGGTAAAGTATTTTATCCGTTTCACGAGAATATTAGGAAATAATAAGCTTATACTTGCCTAACCTAATCCGCGGATCAAGTTATTGCAAAATATGCAGGTGTCTTTATTTATTTGGCCATTCGCCGAAAATATTTGAGCTGGAAGACGATTAGTATTATTAATTTCCCAAATTTGTATTATTAAAAGTCCAACTCGCAGGAACTGCGTCATCTTAGCGCGGTTCCGTACATCTCGAAGAAGTGGAGTAGATTAGGCATCACAAATAACAGGAAACTGACAGTAGCCAACTTAAATAGAAACGGATAATTCTTAATCCTCATTCTTGAGGAAGGCTGAATAAGTCAATACAATTATGTACTGAAAACGTACTCACTCTACGACTACTGCTCAGAAGGCCCTATTCCAAACAACCGAAAATTCGTTGTCATTTTAAGTTCTTTGTTTTACTAGCAAATTCGTTTTATTGTAATAATCAACTGTAAATATGTGCTTCACGGCAAATAAAAGTCCATTCTCTCGTGGGTTAAATTTTTCTATAAAATAGGAAATAATAATAACTTCAGTTGCAGCAGGAGGAAGGTTATATAGACAGGAGAATTCAAAACAAACCTATGTATTCGCCATCATGGTTAGCCACAGCCATCTTGATTTCCACAGCCATTCCAAACGTATTACCAATACCTGTCACCGTTTCTTAGCTTATTTTACTAGACTACTAATTTTACTGATAAATGCAATTGACAACAAAAAACAAACAATTAAAAAGTGAAATAAACAAAGAGAATATCCCCTTCAAAACAACAAAATAAACACTTTTTAAGTTTTATGCGCTTATATCTCTGATTGACGTTACCCAATCGAATATTGCTTCAGAACCATTTTTCTAGAGAATTTAGTAAGCATTCGAATGGTCACTTTCCACTTACCACGATTTCCTAACCGTTATCGAGATACTTACGAAAAATGTATGAAGATCCGAAAACTTTTCATGTCTATTAATACAATTTTTTTTTCTCGCATACTTCTTTAACTCCAAATATAACCAAAATTTAAGCATCTTAGTTGGGATTAATTTCCAAGATGTAGAAAAAATTTTAATTAAATCCCGCGATTCTAAGTACCCACAAAAAATAATGACATGCGAAAACATTAATTCCACTTTTATCAAAAACGGTTACAGATGTCGCCTTAAAAATGGTTTCATTCGTTTTCCTATGTTAAGAAACCTATAAAAGAAGTACCTGCAACCATACGAACTCAAAAACGTAAGCGTTACGATTTTTTTTGCGCGAATTTCGCCCCAAACGCCATCTTCCATTGGCGGATTCTGCTGGTTAACGAACTTGACCTTTCAAATTGGAAGACAGATTTTTGTACCAAATTTCATCAAAATCGGACCATTTTTGAGCCGTCAGGAGCGCGAACAGACAAGCATATATATATAAATATATATATATATATATATATATATATATATATATATATATACAAATTTGAACCACCTATATTTTCGTGATCTATGGGGTCTGAAACGATAAAGTTTCTGGTCGGCACGTCCGGATCGCGTCATGAGGTCAACCTCATAAGCGGGTTCTTCTTATGGAGATAGGAAGGAACCGCGCTAAAAAGAATAAACAAAGAAAAAAGTGCTTGAATGAATGAATAAGTTTCTTGAATATACAGGTTCGAATTCTAGGTAAAATTATTAATTTGAAACATAATTACATTTATATATATATATATATATATATATATATATATATATATATATATATATAGTTTATTATCCATTTGTGTGATATTATGAGCTAGTGTAGAATAAAAAAAAATAAACAAACAACAATAAAGTGAACAATGCTTTTACTTTAACAGTACAATAATTTGGTATTATTTCATTAAATAGAAATAATGTTCAAATTTGTTAATACAATATTCCTCCTGGTACAAAATTGCGACATCAAGAAAATATGGACAATGTTTTTCAATTCAATTATCGCAGTTACCTAGTGATTCCTAATTTAATGTATATTTTATTTATGGGCTAAAGTTTATCCTTAACTAATCAAAAATTATATCCAAGTGTGTTTATCTGAAGAAAAAATGTTTAAAGAGACAAAAAATACGATTTTCCACGTGAACGCGATGCTGATTTGATGATAATTTTTTGAGCGAGCTTCGATTGGTCCCTTCTTATGTTTTTTTTCCCCTCTGCTTCAATAAATTTCAAAATCAAAATTTTTTTATAATTATTACAAGGAAGTATGAAAAAAATTAAACAGAAAAAATCAATTTCAAACTACAGCTGCCTAATGATATTTGTCGGTAAGGTACGTAGGATTTTTTCGATCCATTTTTCGAAGAATTGAAGCTTATTTTTTTCGGATACTTTAACATCCCATATAAAGCTTTTGATATAAAGAATTGAAAAATATTGATTTATTTGTTATTTATAAATCCAAGAAAATGACTTTGATTTTGATCGCACAAGGTAGTATTACTCCTAATCGCATGGGCGTATATAGAAAATAATGTCGGGAGGGGCTGGGAAAATTTCGGGGGGGGGGGGGCTGCGGCCATTCCCGGGGTATGGAATACTAATAATTTAGAACTTGGAATAGTTTTAACCAACTAAAACGTTATTACAAACAAAATAAAATATTTTTTATGAACTAAGTGATCTTATTTAATTTTTTTTTTAACGGTTTATGACACATTTTTACCGATCAACTCAAAATTTCGGGGGGGGGGGGCTGGAGCCCCCTCAGCCCCTCCTTATATACGCCCATGTCTAATCGCCTGCTAATTCATTTCCGTTATGTCCTGTGAGTGCTTTGATCCACTTTATTTATAGCAGTAATCAGCCTTTCAAGCACAGTAGGAAGATTCGTTAAATTTCACGAGTGAGTAAAGTATTTACTTGCTTGGCAATTGATGATTTCCTGTTAGTTTCTATAGTCCGTCAGTAGGTGATTGAGTGTAAGGCCTGTTTAGGCGTAATAATTGCCATAATAAGTGCTAAAATGAGTAGATTTAATTAACTAATTATACTATTAGTTAGTTCCCAGTTTTACTCATTTAAATAATGCGTAGGAGCCATAGACAGAAGCTAAGGAAATTCTGAATCCTAGGCTAGGTACCAACAAAAACAATTTCTGGAAAATAGTTAAGTTGGGTTCTATGTATACATAAAAGTCATAATGTAAGAAATTTCAGCCAAAGCAGAACTGAAAAGCAACCATAAATGTTAGAATCAACGCTGGAACCCGTGTTGGTTGGAATGTTGTTGCACATTTTCCTGTAGACAAGGAGAGGTAAGAAAAATTTATTCTGAGCAAACATGAACCATCCTTCATGGTAGGAATACAGCATTGTTCTTATCTGGGGCGAAGTTTTCCTGGTATTAATCGTCTACTTGATATTTCACGAACATTTCTTCTGGACTGCATTAACCTTAATTTAAGCCTTTTACCTTAATTTCATCAGCTGGTGAAAAGCTAGTATTCCTGACGGGAGTCATGGCTAATGCTGGTTACAATGTTGTTGCCTAGAAGAGCCTTCACAGCTTCTCACAATCAGCTGAGTATTCATTGCGACCAACCTCAGGAAAAGGGGAAAATTGTCCCTACGAGGCACATTGATGGTTGATACATTGCTGCTTTAAAATCCACGTACCGGAAAAATTGTTGGTTGCAACGTTGTTGAGGGTGACCCATTCAACTTTACAACAGAATAAGAAAAACTGTTTTACATCATCACATTAAAACAACATTTTTTTATTACACGTAAGTTAATGCGATATGCTCGGAACAAAAGAATTTATGCAACCTAATATTTCAGGAAAAATGTTTAACTTTCTCGACTCTTGATCACTCAATAGTTTGTGGTCGCTAAAACTTCTCGCGCCTCAACTTCTCAAATTGAAATAGCCCAAAATAATATTAGTGAACTATGAAGCAGAATAGTGGCAGAAGAATAGATTACTCAATGACTGAGAGTGGAAGTGTCTAAGTCCTTGGGTTAGATCCGTCACACTCCAGCCACAAAGAGCAACCAATGCGAAATCTCCCCTTAAACCAATCTAGCTACAACACTCTTAACATCTTATCTAATATTTTTAATATATTTCTTACAAGATTTTATTTATTTTTTAAAAACATAGGTACTCATTTTTCACTAACATTTTTATATACGTTTTTCTCGACATTGCTCAAGCATTCGATCGGGTTTGGCACCCGGCATTACTTTACAAAGTAAAGCTAATACTTCCACACACCTACTTCCTTATCCTAAAATCCTACCTGTCAAACAGATCTTCCAAGTTGAACAAAGCACAACTCTTTCCCCAACCTCATTTATCCTTAACCTTCCTAAAACCCGTTTCCAAGCGCGTCTTTCCATCCTCCCCATACGTTTTTTATTTGTTTACGATAAAGAAAGGTCGTTAATATATTAAAATATAATAACACTACAAAAAGTACGTCACACAAAAGATACCTAACGAACCACATATATAAAATTATATATATAAATACACACATATACCGGGCTCCCATCGACAGGGAAATGTCAGGGAATTTATTTATGAAAAAAAGTCAGGGAAATTCAAAATTTCTTTTTATTTATTTATTTTTTAAGGCAGGAACAGAAAAGTTTTATTTGGAATATTTTGGTCTCTGTAACGCAACATATGGGAGGCTGAAAGGGTTGCATCAAGAATCTTAAAGACACGGCTCACAACTAGAGCTCTATTGGCTTAAATTCCCAGCATTATCTGGCGTACCTGTATTTTTATCACGAACGGTAAAAATCTGTCTTTGGCGTTATAATGAGGGGTGCAACCCCCCTCCCCCGAAATTCTGATTTTATCGGTTTAAATATGTCATAAAAAACAAAAATAAATTAAATAAGATCACTTATATTAGAAAAAAATATATTTTTTTTAGTGTAATAGCGTTTCAGTTGGCTCACTATTCAAGTGTATCTATATTGTTATTCCATACCCACCAAATGTACCCAGCCCCCAAATTTTTTCCGGTATACGCGCTTGAAGTCTGCAGTCAATAAATAAATAATAACTCCCTTTAGTTAATGTTTATATTATTCTGATTAACATAATAATATCTATTAGATTGAAAATATTCACTTCATAACGGTGTTATTATGATTCGCAAGTTAACTCACGCTCAACTCGATATTTTAATTTTGCATATTTTTCTTATTTAACTCCTGTAAGGTTCCATAATAAGTTAGTGCATTTTTACTAACTCATATCATTATACAAATTTTATTATATACACCATAACACCGAATTCCTCGAATAATATCAATTATCACTATCTGGGAGGCCAGGGAAAAATCAGCGAAAAGTCAGAGAATTTCATTTCCAAAACTCAGTGGGAACCCTGTAATATATATATATATATATATATATATATATATATATATATATATATATATATATTTGTAATGACACAGCTCACACCTTTTTTTTTTTTTTTTTCTGGAGTAAACCCGAACGTCCTATAGACCGATTTTAATACATGTGCCGCCGAAGGGAATAATAGAATTTATTAATGCAATGAAATGATTAATCTATAGTAAAATAGGTAAATATCTGGGAACTCTAAAAGTCTATAATATGCCAGGGAAGCTCTGCAAAATTATGACAAAATTCTTGTTGAAATTGAAAATATATGAACTTGAAAGAGAAAAAATATAGAAATAATGTAACGATTAATTATTAAATGTTACAAGTATAAACTAAACTGTGACGATTAATATTAACGATTTTCCATGAGAGAGACGCTTCATCATGACTAATGTGTTTGCCGTCTTAGCCGAGTGATTAAAATATATAGCAGTGGATCATCATCGGCTATTATTCATCATAATGTATTTTATTTATTTATTTATTTATTTATTTACGTTCTCTTAAATTCTTGCATATTAGAGCCGGGCTCTCTACAGGTTGGTATCCATTAAAAACAATAAAACAACAATTAATGTATTGGGAAATTAACAATTTGGTTACGGTAGAAACACAGTCCTAATGAACCGATTTTTTAAAAGTCGGAGCCATCTCTCATTACCTTTCTATATTTTATAGCGTGTTTCGAAACAATAAATCAAGAATCACTGCCGTTAGGGGCACATTTTATATTGTGGGTTACAAGTAAAGTCCCACGTACAATGGACCGAATTTGGTGGTTAAGTAACTCATTTAGTTGACTGTTAAAGGAGCGTTGTATGCCGATTTTGGGGATGGAAGAAATTGTTGTAACTATCGTGTCAACAACCGCAGACAAACCAGGATCAATTTATTTTTGTTGTTTCGTGTTTTTTTAGTTAAACATTTATTTGGCACTTTCTAGTTAAGAATGCTTTCTTGTTCTTCGGCCAGTTAACTGGCCACGAGGCCAATGTCTCTTGAGCCTTCTAGGCGGGGTTTTTGTGTTGGGGGGAAGAGTGTTTGAGCTCTAGGATTGGGATGGAAGACAATTTGGAATGAAAGGTTAGGAAACGGAATGTTGCCAGTTCTTGGACGAAAAGGATTTTCAGGTCAGTATGGAGAGTTTTATTGGAAACTTAATAAGGGGCATAAACTATTTTGCGGAGGACTTGGATTCGAATGCCTGTATTCTCTGTATGTTTGAAGTTTTGGCTGTTCCCCAGAGTTCAAGTCCGTACGTCAAAATGGGTAGGATGATGGTCTTGTATTCAATGAGTTTGTTGTGAGTTTCGATGAAGGTCCCAGTAACCATCCTAAGAGCCTGTATCTCCTGTTTAGTTCCTGTGTTTTCAGTGGAGTGTATGGGTTCAAAGTAATAATCCCAGGTAGCGCACCTCGTAAAATATGGGGAGTTCTTGGATGAATATGACGACTGGAGGGCAGACTCTTATTAAGGGTGAATGTGATTTGGTAGAATTTCTGAGGAATCGCCCTAATTTGCCACTTGTTGCACCAGTACTCGACAGACTCCAGATGTTCTTGTAGATACATACAAGGAAGCTGCTTAGGGTTGAGAGGAGGGAAAAATGGCTGCATCATCAGCGTAAGTGGTTAAATAAGTGCTGGGGTGGATGGAGACGTCTGCGGTATACAAAAGGTAGAGGAGGGGACCAAGAATACTTCCCTGTGGGGGGGGGGGGAATGGGATCGCTAGACAGTGTGGGACCAGATCTTACTTGGAAGGAGCGGTTTGATAGGTAGGATTGCAGGACTAGGAAATATGTGTGAGAGATTATGCACTTTACTTTGTTTAACAACCTCGGGTGCACCAGGACCAATGCAAATATTTTTCATTGATATCCCCGGATTCTATAGTCGGGTCAACAACATCAAACGGAAACAGACAAAAGGAGGGTGAAAAAACATTTTCCATTAAAGATCTTTATAGTAAAAGGTTAAAGGTAAGGAGGCACATCAAAACATGCTGACCAGGTTTCAACCCAATAATTTCTCAAGGATAATAAATAAATACCTTATGTCGGATTTCAGACATTTTTAAAAGAAACAGGAATATAAAATCTTTAGAATTACTAAGATAGTATTGTTGAATGCGTAACCTTGAAGATTCCTATGATAAATAAATATATGTTATATAAAGCGTGTGTGTTGAAGAGAAGAATCGACACAGAAGAGGCCTGAAGATAATGAGCTACTAATGGTTGGGGTGTCGACGACCCCGTCGCGGCATTATATAAAGGAGAAAGCGAGGGGATACCTCAGCATCAGCCTCAGCATCTCCTCATCTATCTACTTAGTGTTATGTCTAGCTTAGTACTTGTCATCTGTAGAGTACTAACAGCTCCTTTTTATGTGACTAGTGTAAAGTATTAGTAAACGCCACACAATGGGGCAAACGGGGAATAAAACCAAAACGCAATGTCAATTTCTAGAGTTAATATTTATTTTGTTTTATCCTTGAATCGAATGATCGTTTGTCCCTTATGAATTTCATTTTAAAGGTGAAATTATAATTTTTGTCACTGTTGAATTATGTTCAGCTATTTTTATCTCCATAGTAATTAGAAAAACATTTAATAAATAACACAAAATAACTACAACAATAAAAAAAACCCAAAGGGAACAGAAACTTATGCGGAACGAAATCTTCATTTTGAATACAATTTTTACAGACTTTTTTTCTAGATCGTTAATTGACCTTTCGAATGGTCACAATAGCGACTCCAGAAAATTGAAAGCGATCCATGATAGTAGCAGAACCTCTGTCCGGACTTTTTAATTTAAACACATTTCCAGAAAGTTACTGTTTTTTAAGATGTATAATGTTTTCTGAAAGCAATAAATACAGAACCATCCAAAGCTGTTAAAACGAAGAAACATTTCTATATTTTTCATTAAAAATTAATCAAAATATATCGGAACGTAAGAATGTTTTGGATCTAAATTGAAAAATATTAATTGGAAGTTTATTGGATATTAAAAATATTCATTGAAAGTTTAAATCATGTTACTTTAGAAACAAAAAATATTATAAAACATAAATGGTCCCTAACAAGGAAAAACCGGCTCGATATTGACCAGACTATGCATTGGACATCATTCCCGAGTACTCGTACTTAATGAATAGAAAATACAGACCTATTTGCAAATAGTGCAAGGAAGTGAAACCAGTCGAAACCTGAGTAAATTTACTCTAAGACTAATTGGGAGTAAACATAAAAATGAATGAATTTAAGTATATCTATCTTACCAAAAGAAAGCTATTCTAAATGTCCTGACATTTTCTTGATATTTCTTACCAGCTTTACTCCTCAATGGGCGGGATCTGAGATTTCAGGGTTTCAGAAAAACTTCCTCATTTAACCAGCTTTCCAACCCTGTGTTGTGGAAGTATGTGAACGATTTAGGAGCAGAAGTTTAAAAAAAAACATGGATCTGTGAAAAGAAAATTGAATTTTTTTCTTCAGTTTATTCAAAAAGCTTATAAGAAATATTCGTTTTTATAAATATTTACTTAAACATCAAGTAAATATTAAGTTAAAACAATAAAAAAATTACTTCAACAAAAATAAAAAAAATTCCTAAAACAGTAAATAAATAAAATACAGATTTATTTTGAATTTACTAATTACAGTACCTAATACAGGGTCCAGGAGGTGGGCAATTATGAACCCCAACTACAAACTAACCTGAAAAAAAATTATTTTTACCTAGATCACGCATTTGAACACACTTTTACAGGACTATTTTTTTTTAATAAGGCGCTTAACGTCTAGGTTACCAGCGCCTGGATTTATTTATTTATTTTTCGGATGGAATATTTAATTACCACAACAATCACACATGGGCTCACGAGAATCCCAGGGCGGTTCACAAGCATAGCCATCAGTATCAATTCAAGGTAAAACATTTGTTTTCTAATTATAAATACCTGTAAAAATGTGATCAAATGCGTGATGTAGGTAAAAGTAATTATTTTTTAGGTTAATGTGTGGTTGTGGTTCATTAATGGCCACCTCCTGGACCGGTATTAGTTACTGTAATTAACAAATTCAAAATAAATGTATATTTTATTTGTTTACTGTTTTAGGATTTTTTTTTTATTTTTGTGGAAGTAATTTTTTTATACGAAGACAGGTATAGTTGGGATTCGGCTAGGAGAAAAACGTCAGACTTTCAAAAATAAATCTGTATTTTGGACGTTTCGACTGCAACAATGGCAGCCTTCTTCAGCTAAAAAATATATACAACTTATAAGTAAAGAAAATGTACAAGCAGTAAGTAAAAGACAGGCAGAAATGAGCGGAGTATATATATCAATACAATAAATTTTAAACAATCTTATTTTTAAAAAAACAATGAAAATACGGTAGTTGGAAAGAAAACAGCATGTAGAACTTGTTAGTAAAAACAGTACAAAAAAAAATTAAACAGTAAAAACAACGCACATTTACAAAACAACGCACCAAAATACAGATTTCTTTTTGAAAGTCTGACGTTTTTCTCCTAGCCGAATCCCAACTATACCTGTCTTCGTATCTCTACAGCGGCTAACTATCTCCATCTACACTATAATTTTTTTATTGTTTAAGTAAATATTTAATTAATATTTAGGTAAATATTTATAAAAACAAATATTTCTTTAAAGATTTTTGAATAAACTGAAGAAAAAAACTAATTTTCTTTTCACAGATCCATGTTTATTTTAAAACTTCTGCTCCTAAATCGTTCACATACTTCCATAACACAGGGTTGTGATACATGAATGAAAAGCTGGTTTTTGAACATTTTGAATTTGAACATGAAAGGGAACATTTTTTGTTCCCCTAAAGGTCCTCTATCACCTCCCACAATATGACTAGACATTTACGAGACACCCTGTATATATATATATATATATATATATATATATATATATATATATATATATATATACAAATTTGAACCACCGTTATTTTCGGTCTCTAGGGGTTCTGAAACGCGAAATGTTCTAGTCGGCACTTCCGGATTGTTTCATGAGATCAACCTTATAAGCGGGGTTCCTCCCTATGGAGGGAGGGAGGAACCGCGCTAAAACCATATTATAAAATATTCATAACATAAACATATATCATAAAATTGAAAAAGTATACTGTAAAAAACAAATTAATATAATACATTTTTACTTTAAAATATCTTCGCCTCGAACCTTTTCACAATAATATTCTTGTGTTTATACTACTAATATATCCATACCTATCTCGGAAATTGTAAACAGGCCTTATTTGTTATTACATGAACTGACTTGTTCCAATGTATTGTCTGTTATCCTTAAGAGTTAACAATGTATTTGTTTAATTACAAGAGGAAATGTATCTGTAATTGTTTCGAGCGAATCGCCTTAGTTGCGGGTGCCCATAAATAAATGAATTTAAAAAAATTAAAAATACTAACGAAAAATGTTTATTAAAGACATATTCTATTAGAATTTAAAAAAAAAAATGCATAATACTTCTTGGATGTCTTGCTTATTAAAAATGTTTTTCACGTCGATGTGTCCCCAACATTATATATATATTTATTTTATGAGCTTTTCGCAACTATAGCAACTTGCTCAGAACGAACATTACACATATATACATACATACATATCTACATGCATATATACATAGATACATATCTACATGCATATATACATAGATACAATTTGGTTATTACATATGTGCATACAAACACATTATTATACATATATACATCAACATCAACAATATATACATCATCATTATTATATATATACATCAAATTATACAAATATACATTACACTATGTTTATATAGTTTATTCTACTTCTAGACATAGGATAATACTATTCAGATTAAGATATAATAGAATAAATACCTTAATAAAGATATACTATCATAGAGCATTAATAAATATATAATAGAGAAAGATAAATAAAGATATAATATAATAGAGCGTTAATAAAGATATAATTTTTGTTTTGTCACAAGATATATATATGTGTATATGTATATATATATATATATATATATATATATATATATATATATGTATATATATATGTATATATATATATATATACACACACATAAATACATACATGCATGCATACAAATATGCATGCACACATGTACACACCTGCATACACACACACACATATAACATATAAATAAACAATGGTATATTTTTTATATAAATAATAATGGTATATATAAACAAATCTCTATGGGTTGTTTTCACGCTTCTTCCTTTCTAAATTTATGCTATAATCTGGTTAGTAAGTTTGTCTTGTTTAGGTAGTTCAATATCTCATCGATATATTTGCTTCCATCGCCGAGTAATTCAGTCATATTGTAAGGTAAGTCATAGTTTTGTCGCTCTAAACATTCATTCAGTATGTGCTTTATAGTCAGCGGTGTGTTACACTGTGTACATGTCGGTCTGTCCTGTCTCGTCATGAGATAAGAGTGTGTCAGTCGGGAATGGCCAATTCTTAAGCGGCATAATGTCACTTCGTCTCTTCTATTATCCCTTTTGCTTGAAGGCCATTCACTTACTGTTCGTTTGATTTCTCGAAGTTTGTTATCCGTCGTCATATGCCAGGCTTGTTCCCAATTCTCTGTAACAAATCTTCTGGCTTCAGTTTGCATATCTTGTAATGTAACTCCGTGTATGTCCACTTGGTTTTGTCTTGTAGCCGTCTGAGCCTGTACGTCAGCTTGAGTGCTTTGTCCTATGTCCTCATGTCCTGGGAGCCAATATATTGTTATTTCTTTATTCGTCCTGTGTATCTGTTCTAGTACGTTCATAATGATGGGATTGTCGTTGTACAGGGTGTCCCAAAAATAATGGTCATCCGTTTGCCAGATGATTCTCCAATGTGAGATCGGAAAGAATAACCCCCATATTAACCCCCGCAAAATTGACTGAAATGTTATTCAAGGTCAAATTTTTTGATTGCATATTTCGAATCTACGAGTCATGAGGATGAAAAAAGTCAACGGCACCATAGGTCAGAAATGACTCCTTATGGTAAAAATGACCATTAACAGCGTATACGTGGGCCATTCTATTCCAATAGACAAATGGTGGCTGATTTAGATTTTTTTTTTTTTTTTTTTTTTTTTTTTACATGTTCTATTAGCATTGCCGTACACACAAAAAAAACTCGTTTGAATTTATTTAAAAGCATCTTCTAGTATACAAAATTACAAGTATATTGAAAAACGAGCCTCTCAGCGGCATTAATAAGAGGACTATAAGTCATATTTTACAATTGACAGAAATGCTTCCATTAGGTTATCCTCAGAGCTTATCAAGAGCTCTTTGACATAAGCTTTCAATCAATCACTGAAATTACTCATTAAGGATTTCACAGGTCATGTATGAATTTCATGAACCAGCTAATCCCTCCCAGACTAGAGGATAGAATACTTGCCCTCGCCCGTGGGGGGGAAAAAAAAAAACTTTAAAGTTGTAAGATTATCATTCCAGCGCCCGTAGCAATTGGGCCTGTTCTGCAGCTTCAATATTTCGGACTTAATTCTTGAGACAAGCTACTAACCTTGCTTTCAAATTCCTCCTCACTCCAGTTAGGACCTGCCGAAAATTTTTCATAATTCTTTCAAATGCCCATGTTATTCTCGTCCATTTTGCCTGCTGTGGACGATGACACTGGATAACGAACTCTTGTCAGCCCACAATACCCGCTGGAGGAAGTGTGGAGGACGTTCCAACTTGTCCAGACCCCCCCCCCCCCCACCCTGCAAAACAATGATCTCTACTCCTGATCCCCGGGCCTCAACTCCAGAACTTGCTGTAATCTGAAGGGAGACGTTCTTCCCGAAGGATCCGGCGGACCGTCATCCTCGAGACTCCCGTAGCTTGGGCCAATCTTCTCAGCTCCATACTAGGCCTGGATCAGGCGAGGGCAATTATTCTATCCTCCATTCTGGAAGGGACTGGATGGTTCATGGAATTCCTACTTGACCTGTGAAATCCCTAATGAGTAATTTCGGCGATTCAATGAAAGCTTAAAGCAAAGAGCTCTTGATAAGGTTCGAGAATAACCTCACGAAGGCATTCCTGTCCATTGTAAAATGTGAGTTATGGTTGTTCAATGAATGGCGCTGAGAGGGCCGTTTTACAATACACTCATAATTTTTTATACTAGAAGATGCTTTTTAAAAAATTCAAAGGAGGTATTTTTGCATAAGGCGATGTTACTAGAAACTTTAAAAAAAGAAATGAGCAAAATCGGCCACCATTGGATTGGAATGGAATGGCCCACGTATACGCTGTTAATGGTCATTTTGACCCTAAGGAGTCATTTCTGACCTATGGTGCCGTTGACTTTTTTCATCCTCATGACTCGTAGATTCGAAATATGCAATAAAAAAATTTGACCTTAAATAACATTTCAAGGTCAATTTTGCGGGGGTCAATATGGGGGTTATTTTTTCCGATCTCACATTGGAGAATCATCTGGCAAACGGATGACCATTTTCTTTGGGACACCCTGTACATGTTTTGTAGTCCATGTATTGAGCTGAGTCCGTAAAAATTGTTATTTTTGGTTGTTGAATGTGGTGTGCATTTTCCAGGGCAAGGTGAATGGCGTGGCGTGCAGCTCAGCAGAATAAATACTTGTACTTTTTGTTAGTTTCAGCTGAAAAGTGTGTACACCTATTACAGCTGCTGCGCCTGTTCCCTCAGCTGTCTTGGATCCGTCCGTGTAAATAAACATTGTGTCTTTATTTTTGTCAATCTATGACTTGAATATGTGTTTGTATGAATGTGTAGATGTCGGGTCGGATTTTTTGTATTTAGTCAGTCCTAGGTCTAGTTTCAAATTGTTTAGAGCCCATGGTATGAATGTTACGGGAGGTCTGGGTAAGAGTTGTGTTTGTAGTAGGTCAGTGTCTTGTGCATAAATCATACATCTTACCAGCAGTGGGCGTTGCCTGAATGGTTGCATTTCGTATTTTCTTAACAATTCCTCGTCAGTAGATTTTGGGACGCACTTGCTATTTAAATATTTAGTTTTAAGGCTGTATTTCAAACAATTCTGCATACGTCTGTATTCCAATGGTAATTCTCCACTTTCTGCATGGAGGCTATTAGATGGGCTGGATCTAAAGGCTCCTGTTGCGATGCGTAAGCCAGTGTTTTGTATTGAGTCTAGGATTTTAAGAGTACTGGGCTTGGCAGATGTGTACGCTACACTCCCATAATCCAGAAGAGATATGGTATATGCCCGATAGAATGTCAGCATTACACTTCTGTCTGCTCCCCACTTTGCATTGCATAAAATCATTAAGAAATGTAAGGATTTTTTACATCTATCAACGAGATTTTTTAGGTGGGGAACCCAGGTAAGTTTAGAGTCAAAGAGGAGTCCTGAGAATTTTATGTAGTTTGTAAAGTGGATAGGAGAACTATTTAAGTTCAATGTAATTTGTGGTATACGTCGTTTTTTTGTAAAAATTATGCTTTGAGTCTTTAGTGTAGAAAAATGTAGTCCGTAAGCAGCGCTCCAATTCTGTAGCCTATTTATCGTCCTTTGGATGGACTCTGCGGCATTTTCTAGACCTACATATATGTAAAAGTATTAAAAAAATGTGATGGGGAGAGAGGGGATAGTTGATATACATTTTTAGCGCGGTTCCTCCCTGCCTTCTTAGGGGGGAACCCCGCTTATAAGGCTGGCCTCATGAAACAGTCCGGAAATAGCGACTAGAAAATTTTACGTTTCAGAACCCATAGAGAACGAAAATAACAGTGGTTCAAATTTTTGTGTATGTATATATATATATATATATATATATATATATATATATATATATATATGTCTGTTAACTCTTTCCTGACCTCAATAATGGTCCGATTTTGATGAAACTTGGTACAAAAATCTTTCGTCTAATTTGAAAGGTCAATATCGTTACCTAGCAGAATCCGAACACCGGAACATTGTTTTTGGAGCGAAATTCGTGAAAAAAAATCGTTATTCTTATTTCATATGCTTGCAAGTACTCGTTGTATAGGTTGATTCGCCTATAAAAACGAATGAAACCATTTTTAAGGCGATAGCTTTAACTGTTTTCGATAAAAGTGGAAAAATATTTGTTGAATCAAGTTTTTGTGTGTGTGTGTAATATATATATATATATATATATATATATATATATATATATATATATATATATATATATATATATATAGGGTGCTGCCTGACCCTTTTTCTGTTAGGTAGGGAGGTGAGGGTCTGGGCGGACCTATTTGAGGTCATAAATTATTTTATGAAAGGTCTAACCAAAATTATCACTGATTCTATTTCAACCTTTCCAAATGACATTAGGATTAAGAACGGAACCGTGCTAAGATGATGCAGTTCCTTTTTGTGTTTTCGGGGGGGGGGGTGAACATTTTTAAAATCAGGCAAAAATGTTTTACAAGTACATGTCGTCTATACAAATGCTAAGTAGCGAATGTGCAAAAACGCATTTTTCATTTTCAATCTATACTGATTGTTGTTGGGCTGATGTACGTTGTGGCAAACTCGCGAAAATTAAATTTAAATATATATATATATATATATATATATATATATATATATATATATCAATTACAGGAAATCAAACTAACGAATGCAGTAAGTCTAATTAAAATATATCATAAGAAAAAATATATATAAAGTCATCTTTGAGGTACCAAACCCATTGGCGGCTCTAGACGAACGTTTCTGGGGAGGCTAATGTAGTATGGCCATACCGCCGTGCCTAGGGGTGTAGAATCAAATTTGTATAACGAGGCACCTGGAAATCTTTAAGGAAGTATTTGATAATAAGAACATACATCACCTAGAATTAATTACTACTAATTTGCCTAAACAAAAAATTTTTTTCTAACTTAATCGAAAAATATTGTGAATTTTCATTCAGGGAGGGGGCTAAGCCCCCCCCCCCCCAAGCCCACCCCTTTAGCCGCCACTGGCCAAACCACGACGATATCTTGGTCACACAATCCAAAGGAAGTTTTCCCAAAATATCTCTTCGTTGCATAGGTACTCGGGGGTTGGCATAGGTACTCGTACATCCACTTCTTCATGAATACTTACTAATAACAGCATCAAACATTCATATTAATTGTAAAGTAAGTGTTGACAGATCACCACGATTAGTTCTTAATCTGTTAATGTTTGATTTAAGACCTGATAATGGCTTCAAATTTAAGTCTAAACAAATTAAATATTACAGCCAAACTGCGGCTATTTCCGGTTGATTTTTTTTTTTTTTTTTTATTAGCACTTTTTATTTCAGTATTTTATAATTTACCCTACAATGAAATTAATTACAAGGGGGTACACCTACAAGTAGTTGGAAAGTAACTCGTAGATAACCCATCCCAAGAACCTCTGAAATGTATTATTTAAAAAATAAATAATTGTCTCACAATTATTGAGTATTATTATTGTTGTTTTGTTTTGTTTTTTTTTACGGCCCATCTGCAACTTGGCCATTAGCGCCGGGCTATCTATAGGTTGCCACCCTTTTATAATGCCAACAGCACGTGGCCGGTCACCCATTCAGGTACTGACCACGCCCGACGTTGCTTAACTTCGGTGATCTGCGGGAACCGGTGCATTCAACGTGGCTATGGCCGTTGGCTATTATTATTATTATAATTATTTAAACTTGTGCAAAAACACCAATTTTGCAATTTATTTAAATTATTATAATAAAATACCTGCTCTATGCGATGTTCAGATCATTCGCTATTAAAAAAAGAAAATTGGCCCAGTAATTTATGAGAAACTTGTATTTTGCAGAAGGTAATTTTCGCCATTGGCTGGATAGGTCCAAGGAGGCTGGTAGGTTCCGGTCGGTTCCGCACCACCGCCACTCACTCCCCCTCGTCCAACTTATCCCAGTCCTTCTTGCGGGATTATCATCAAACTTCTCATCACAATTCTTATCCTAACCATTTATATTCTATCAGTAATACCAGCCCCTTATTGGAGTAAGGCTTGATTCAAGTTGTGATATAATACTTATGCTATTAATGTAATATAATTGTTCATTTCTTTATTAAACTACTCTATAATACGAAGTTATAAGCCGCCAGTGACTTCCTTATCAAATAATTATTTCGTAGAAAATAAAAAATAAGTGCGGTAAAATCACTAAAGAAGCGAATATGTTATGGAGGGTATTTTCCGTAGTGTCCAGGGATACTTTTAGCACTTTCCTCCGAAGGAAAGTAGCTATTGAGGTTGCACTCATGACGGAATTTTTGAAAAATTTCTTCGAATCTTTATCGATCCTACCTAGTAGACACCGAAAATGACCCCAGTTAAAATTTATATATATATATATATATATATATATATATATATATATATATATATATATATATATATATATATAAGTGTCCGTTAACACAAAAACGGAGTTTTTGTTTCTTCCCAACGTTGGTATGTAGTATTCCCCAATCAAACGATTGAACGACTTCGTTAACGATCAAAATCGGTCCATCTGGAGATGGGGTTTACTCCTGAGCCAAAGTAGTTATTTTCCAATACCAGCCGTAATTTGTGTTGTAACTCGGTATTCGTTCTGGTCAACTAAAGAGAAAAATGTGTTGTAAAAATGAACTAAATCGGTTCATTAGGAGGGGGGGGGGGGGTTTACTCCGGACCCAAATTACTAATTTGCTCATACCGGTCGTAATTTCTGCTGTATTGTAACGAAACGCGGTATACGTCCTGGGTATCTAGTAAGGAAGAAGTGTTGTAAAAATGAACTAAATCGGTCTATCGGAAGGGGGGGATTACTTTGTACTATGTTTGAATTGAATTGAAACAGGTGTTATTTATGTTTTTATTTTATTTATCTATATAGGTTATTTTAAGCAAATTATTCAGGAATGCGCTCGACACTACCACTTCTGAGGAAACAGCTTAGTTATGCAGCTCCTGCGTGACGGCATTTTTTCAGGAGCTGTTGCTAACCAAATGAATTGTAGTTTTTATTTTTTTAGTGGTTTATTTTTATACTATTACGGCTGTTAGTTAAAGACTTTTGAAACTATTCTCGCCGTATACAGCAGAATCACTTGAGGGTCGTTTTTACTAAATTCTTCCAAAACTTTTAAGTAACTTCTCGCTCTAACAATTTTATAGGGCTATGCCCAAATCTGGTATTTTCTCATTTTCGAGGTATACAGTTTTCGTGTATTCGCATAATTGAAGACTGGGATATTAATAGTACCAGTAGGCTTATTCCGAGGCGGCTAGCGGAGACGGCTGGGGCCGATCCTGCATCGGCAAGGAAGGAGTCCTGAGAATACGTGGACAACCACCACGTCCGGCGTGACACTTCAGGATCCACTCTGCGTGCGAGCTGAGAGTCCTCGTTGGGCCTTGGTCTGGCAGGCATGGCAAACGGCCGGTGCAATCCGCGCCTGCTCTTTTTGGATGGGGAACCGTTGGAGGTTCTTCTTCTGGGCCAGTCACCATTCCTCGCCTTTCGAGACTCAGGATGGTGTGCACTCGAAAACACTAATGGGTGGTGTTGGTGGCAGGGGCTATGTTGTAGTTAGTAATACAAAAAAAGTTAAGAAGAAATAAAAGAAAAAAAAAACAATTAGAAACAGGTTCTACTAACAAGAACTCATGAGAGGGAATCAATAATTTTCAAATAGTTGATAAAATTATTAATCAGTTACGTAGAACGTAATAGGCAGTACTTGTTTGAATTAAAAATATCAAGGACATAAAAATAAATAAACTTTAATTTATGCAGACACTTAAATAAATAAACAAGCTTTATTAGAGTTCAAATCTTCAAAATAGAGGATGTTTAGGACAAGACTTAAACAAAACCGAATGATGCTACCATTTGGTGATCTTCTTTTAAAAACTTTATCATGCCTACGCACTATCAGGAAGACAAAATAATTTCTTATTTTTCATTCTATTACATAACTAGCTGACTACTCGTGCTTCAACACGGCTAATATGTAGTTTTATTACTAGCTGAATACTCGTGCTTCAACACGGCCGATAAGTAGTTTTTATATTTCGATAAATAAGGTATGATCAAAATTAACGCTACTACATAATTTTGTACAGCTTATTATTGCACGGACTTTCGAGTTAGCCAGGAAACACCATGAGGACGTAACCGCGCTTGTTTCCGTTGGGAAGTAAAAAAAAAAAATACAACAAACACTTAAAAAGTTAGGTAAACAGAGACAAATACAAGTTAAAAAGAATAAAACTAACAACATTGAAGTTTTAAGAACTTATCTCTTCGATTGACATCGCCCCACCGAACATTACAACAGAATCTTTTTTGTAGAGAATTTAGTAACCTTTCGAATAACCGCTTTCCACGTACTACGATTTACCAACAGTTTTCGAGATATTTTAGAAAATATTCTGAGATCCGAAAACTTTGTATCACCATTAATACATTTT
>OX328123.1:39384135-39389135 GCA_946811695.1 Gonocerus acuteangulatus
GAAAAACAAATTAAAAATAATGAAGGAAGTCAAGGCCCACTCACCATCCGGGATTTCCCCGTCCGTTCAGAAGGCCATCATTAAACAATGCAATAAACCTGTTATTAAACAGAAATAAAGTGCACTTCAGGAACTGCAACGTCAGTTTTTATTTGTTTTTTTTTTGTTCATATTCAATGATGAAATGATGTAAATATGATGTTTTCAAATTACTTGAAATCTTTAGATACTAATAATATGTCACGCATATAATAAATAAAAGGGCGATTTAATTTCATTCCATATATTTCAACAGGCGCATTAAATTTAACCCCCAAAAGTGTAAGCATTTATCCTTTACTCTTAGACAAAGAGAGTGCCTCCTGTTTTTATCCATAACCTTCTTATCACTCAATACGAAGACTTCCGCTACCAAGGCTTTCACCTCGACTCACATTTAACAAGGAAAACACATATCCAACAAAAAATGACAAGAACTCAACAAACGCTACGGACAACATCGACGACTAATCAGATCCAGATCAAAGCTGACCATTGATACCAAACTAAACATATACAAAGCTATCATCTGAACCTACAGTACTGTTGTGTAGCGAAACCATCAAATACCAATATAATACAGCACTGCCAATCAAAAGTCCTCCGTAGAATCCTTGATGCTCCTTTTAGCGCGGTTCCTCCCTCCCCCATAGGGAGGAACCCCGCTTATAAGGTTGATACAATGAAACAATCCGGAAGTGCCGACTAGAAAATTTCGCGTTTCAGAACCCCTAGAGACCGAAAATAACGGTGGTTAAAATTTGTATATATATATATATATATATGTATATATTTATTTATATATATATATATATATATATATATATATATATATATATATATATATATTTGTCTGTTCGCGGATTTCTGGCCTCCCTATTGGTCCGATTTTGATGAAATTTGGTACAAAAATCTGTCGCCCGATTTGAAAGGTCAAGTTCGTTAACCAGCAAAATCCGCCCACTGGAAGATGGCGTTTGGGGCGAAGTTTGCGCAAAAAAAATCGTAACGCTTACGTTTTTGAGTTCGTAAGCTTGTAAGTACTTGTTTTATAGGCTTCTTGGGCTAGGAAAACGATTGAAACCATTTTCAAGGCGATAGCTTTAACCGTTTTCGAGAAAATTGGAAAAATAGTTTTTGAATACCGTTTTTGGTTTGGGTACTTAGAATCATGGGATTCAGTTGAAACATTTTCTGCATGTTCTACTTTCATTAAAACTAATATGTTGAAATTTTTGTTACGTTTGGAGTTAAGGAAGGGTTAGAATAAAATATTTTATTAACAGACATAAAAAATTTTGGTAACTTTGTATACTTTCCTTAATATTTCGAAAAAGGTTGAGAATCTTGGTAAACAAAAGAATACTATTAGAAAGCTTACTAAATGCTCTACAAAAAAGGTTCTGATGAAAGTTTTGATTAGGCGATGTCAATCGGAGAAATAAGTGCTTAAATCATTAAAGTAATTGATTTTGCTTATTCGAACTGTTCTTTTTGTCTGTTTTTATTCCTTGTTATTTTTTAATTGCTTATAGTTGGATAATGTATTTTACAATAAAACAGATGAGGCAAAATAAGAAAAACAATTCATTGTTAGAAATATAGCTTGCCAAGAGAAAAAGATTCGATGACGTCTTTTGAATATTTTCAATTGCCTTTATGCTGTTGGTTTTTTATTTTATTTTTTAATTGATTTTATCTGTAGAATTATTACTATAGTAAAAGAACACAGGAATATGTGAAAATTTTGGATATTTTCCAATTCATTGAAACGTATGAAATGAAGTATCGGTAGAAGAGGTTTCTAGGGTCTTGCGGACCCGACCCCAGGTATAGCCATAAAACCCTTTGAACAAAGGCCGAGGAAAATATTATCTGTTTCTATTCTATGCTTTTCAAATGAGAATAGGGATATGAACAGGGACCGGGGTCTCCCGTGGTCTAATGGCTAGCGCCTTGGATTCATAAGCGGGAGATGGTGGGTTTGATTCCCAACCTCCGGCAGGAATTTTATCATCCCACGGCTCGCTGAAAATTCCTCGCTACACCCTGGATGTCGGCGCTAATGACCTAGATGTAGATGCGCCGTAAAAAAAAAAAAAAAAAAAAAAAAAAAAAAAAAAAAAAAAAAAAAAAAAAAAATGAACTGGAACCGCGCTAAGATGACGCAGTTCCTGCGAGTCGGACTTTTTTATGTTTCCAATTCTACTATCCAACGAGACCTACAGATCCCATCCGTACAAGAACTAGCTAAATCCCGATTCCTAACATTCTACACCAAACTCTCTGCTCATCCCAATCCTTTGGGAAGTTTCCTCTCATCTGATACAATCCCTGATCCCTAGTCTCCAAAGGTGCTGGCCTCGAGACTACCTTATATACAAACAACTTTATGTTCAAACTGTCATGTACATTTATATATATATATATATATAAATTGTATATATTGTGTCTTAAACTACTGAACAATTGTAAACATAGAAAAAGAACCAAAAATTATTACATATTATATATATATATATATATATATATATATATATATATATATATATATATATATATATATATATATATATATATATATATAAAATAGGGAGTACAACAATGGTTATCTTCTCCCCTCCTACGTATCCACGAGAATAATAAACATCAATGAGACAGCACTACCTATTTACATGTTGTACTCTGTACAGGTCGTACATTTCAATTCAGAATTATAAAAAATAAAATTAAAAAAAAGACATTAAGAGAAATTTTTAAATTGATACAGTAAAAAGGTTGAAAGGCTGTCTAGTAAAAACCCCTGAGTGGAAAAATGTCCAGATTATTGGGGACATCCACAGTGGCAAAAGAGCAAGTAGACGTTTAACAGTCAAGTTGAATCACATGGAGGGTGCAGCCTTCAAATACTCACCAGAGACTTCAGTAGATGTTAAAACATCATTTAGTCGTTTCAAAAATATACTGAGATCAGACCGGTGTCATTTCACGTTTGAAAATTTAAAAATGCATGCTGTTTCAAGCAATTCTCCAAAATAATGTTCATCTGTAACAAATTTAAAACTTCTTTTTTCCCTTTTATAATGAGTTATTAATTTGTATTCGTGCTTTATTTTTCAATATGTTATAGAGTTTTAGTCGTTTTGTTCTATACATTTTCGACTTTTGTTCTTTCCATTTATAATAACAGAGTTCCTACTTATTTGTGCTTTTCTTTTCAATATTTATAGCGTTTTAGGTATTTGTTTACTAAATATTTTCATTTTTTTATTACATATTTCATTATAAATAATTAAATATATATGTACATTTTTTGAATTTTATTTTACATGAACATCGGCTCCCTAGTAATAAGATATATTCTTCCTGGTATTTTATTTATGAATACTATCACATCCCAACTTTTATATGAATAAATAATACACTAAGTCAGCTACGAAATAATTTTTGGCTATAAATCAAACCCCGACTAATATCGAGGGGTTGTCTGCACATTAAAACGAAATAATATTTTAGAACTGAAATGTTCAGAGAATAGAAAAGATAATATTCAGAGAATTTCATTAAATTAATCACAAACAAAAACTAGACCCCTTTAGAACAATGAAATACTAAAGAATCTATTATCCACGTACATTTCCCACACAAATGGATGTAAATTAATTCCTGAATTGAGTTGGCAGTAGTTAACTCTTTCTATAATAAATAATTAATTGACATCAAATGGAAAGGTAAAACAAGTAGTTGTCGTTGAATTATTTAGTGCTACACCAGAATACAAATTCATCGTGACAAATTGATTGGAATTATAATTGAATTACAATTAGTCATATATAATTTACTTTATGTGTTCAAGTTTTTTTTTTTTTTTTTTTTTTTTTTTTTTTTTTTTTTTTTTTTACGGCGCATCGACATAATTCTTGGCCATTAGCGCCGACATCCAGGGTGCAGCCAGGAATATTCTCAGCTCATGGTGGGGATCGAACCCACCACCTCCCGCTTATGAATCTAGCGCGCTAGCCACTAGACCACGGGAGACCCCCTTCATGTTATTGTTCGTATAAATAGTAAAACGGATCGCCAAAATCCTCAGGTAAGATCAGATAAAAAAACATATATTTAAATCCTTGACAGTGGCGTAACAGCCGGGCCCGAAGAGCCTGCAGTGCGGGGGCCCAACGATTTATGAATTTTTTTGAATTTTCTACTTAAGTTGACTAGTAGATTCGAAATATGCAATAAAAAAAATTGACCTTGAATAACATTTCAAGGTCAATTTTGCGGGGGTTATTTTTTCCGATCTCGCATTGGAGAATATTCTGGCCAACGGATGACCATTATTTTTGGGACATCCTTTACTTTGTGCAAAAATTTCTCAAACCAAATTCACAGCAGCCACCCAAACAAATAACTCATTACGAAATAAAGGTTTTTCATTTTTATAGTTCCACGTACCGGACGAACATTTTTTTGTTTAGGTAGATGGGACTCTCGAAAAAGTTGCGTTATTTCATTACCTTTCAAAAGGTACAACCACATCTTAGATAATTACATGACTGATATAGTGTCGCACAACATAACAGTCGTGAGGCTTTTCACGAATATCAACGTCCATTTCCTAATCGTCGTGCTCAGTATAGACACACTTTTGCGAACGTCTACTAAAGCATAATCTCTATACGTGGCCTTAATGAAATAAGTCGTTTTCCTTCCTCTCGGAACGAAGGAAATAGAGCATGGGCGTATGTTCTAAATTTTTTTTTCTAAATTTTTCATATTCCATACCCCGGAAATGGTCTCAGCCCCCTCGAAATTTTCCCAGCCCCTCCCGAAATTATTTCCTATATACGCCCATGAAATAGAGTAAAAGCAACATGTTTGATTAAACTAAATTACTTCATACGTTAGAGAGTGTGAGCGGGATATTACTTCAATTAGACAAACGGAAAGCTAAACATAAT
>OX328123.1:40030298-40267798 GCA_946811695.1 Gonocerus acuteangulatus
GAAGGTACTTGATGTCCTCCGAGCTTATAGACAGCACGCAATATATTAACACACGGCACATAGTTGTATTTTTAACTGACTATCTGGACAAAATTCGAAAAATTCATGAAAATAAATCCCTAATTGGACCTTGCAGTATTTTCTTAGATAGCATATAGATTAGAAACAAGAATAAGTCGGCTCAAATACGTCAACATTTAGAGATTACTGATTGTTTATATTAGGGTATGTCATACCACAAAGTTCATTTTTCCAACTTTGAATGAATACTGCTGTTAAGAAACTACTTTGTCAGTACTACAAATTTATTTCCTATTTCAGAAAGGTATGTAGGACCTTCTTTCATTATTGATCATAATAAATTTCCATTAATGTTTGCTTTACGCGATGCGATTTGTAATACCCTTATTGGTACGTTATTATGGGGCAGAACGTTTGCTGTCCGGCCTCGTCCGGTCTCGTCGTAATTTTTTCTTCTTTGCCAATTAAGTATTGACTTGTAAAAGCAAGAATTAGCAGCATGAATCTGCCTTTTTAATAATGATAACTGATTTTCTGAAAAAATGCTCATATAACGTTTTGGTGAATGGCTTGATACAAGTTTGGTTTACGATACATAATCAGATGTCGAAAAAGATTTAAGTATATCTGCCAGTAGTGGGGTTATCGAATATTGAAGATGTATTTCAGTTTTTACTATACTCGAGCGATCCTTAAATTTCTAGTATGAGTGCGGAAATTCGACGACATAAGATAGAGTTTCATTCCTTCCCAGGTGAAATAATTTGTCGAATGAAATGTTACTTGACTAAGAATGATGTATTAGTTTTGATAACTTAATTTTGATTATATTTTTTGTTGTATTGTTGTGTTTTCAATTATAATTGAAAAAATGCATCGAAAATAATAATTATTATTTTCGATGATTTCTTTTCAATTATTATTATCATTATTTGTAATACCTTGTCTTGAAGCTTTTTGTAGTTGTTGCCTTTAAAAGAGTTAAAAAATTTATAAACAAAAGTATAATAACAAAACAATTTAAACTTTGTAATTTTTGTTAACACTTAACGTAATAAAAAACCTTCTTATTTTCGTGGTAGGCGGAAGGTCAAATAACAAAAACTTCACCATACAGTATCACCAACTTTATTCCATCCCTACATGTTTCACACCTTTTTTGGTGCCTCTTCAGGGGAAAAGTTTTATATATGTAACTTTTCCCCTAAAGAGGCACCAAAAAATGTGTGAAACATGTAGGGATGGAATAAAGTTGGTGATACTGTATGGTGAAGTTTTTATTATTTGACCTTCCGCCTACCACGAAAATAAGAAGATTGAGAAAAGGGTCTGTTGAAGAATAATTAGTAATAAAAAACGGCGTTTTCTGCTGAAAACAACGGTAAGACTTTATTTCCGACCCCTAAAATAGGGTACATTCGTGATCAGCAAGTCATTTTCTATATGAATCCGTGATAAAATAATGTTTTCAAGCTAGATCAGTTAAAAACACCACTGTGCGGCAGTGATACCGAATGGTCAATGAAGCAACACTTTGATATCATGTTCTGTAAGTTGAAACAATATTTTCTTTTGCTCGTAAAAGCCCAAGGAGAATTTAATAACTTGGTTCGAACAATTAGTTTTGTTTTTAATTTGAAATAAGAACGTCTTATTTCAGAATGTTATGATATTATGATAATGATGTTAAAGAAATTATTGTTCTCCACCCAAATTGCTTGTTCACGTATACAGGAATGGTTCTTATGGGGTTCCTATCTAAAACTCTGGGTTGTAAATATAAATAAATGAACCCCATTTAAAATCCCAGCAACAAGTGGGATTGAAAAATAAACAGAACTTTTTAATCCCCAGTGTTCTAATAACAAATATTTTATTCTTTATTTAGTATTTGATGTTTACAATTTTCCTCTGTAATTAATACTCAAAGATGCCTTGTATTACTAAAGAATTATTTTCTTTATATTATTAAATATTTATCGTAAAATTTTCTACTAAATTCTTAAAAATTTCTTTAGCTTTTACCTTATTCTATTTTTAGGGATGAATGGAATTTCATGTCTAATCTTGTTTTTTCTTTATTTGTTTTTATATTCTGTATATACATCTGGTAATATCATGGCTCTGATCTCAAGGCCTCTCAACTTCATCCTCGATTAACGTCAAAGATTAGCTGTCTAAAGTTGGTTATTGAATCGTAGCGTAAGTAACAAATACATACAAACGGATTCTTTGTTTACTTCCATTACAAGATTCCAATAAAAATACTTAATATGTTCCCTCAAGCCGCTGCATAATGGAATAACACTTAAATACATATTTCTGAATATGGCTTGAGAAGCATAATTCTTATGTAAACATGTTTCATTAACACAACTCGAACCAAAAATCACAACCTACCAAGCACCAACGACAAGCTTTACCTCTGTAACGATTCATGGACATGATGATCAATATTATTTTAATCCTTAGATGGGAACACTTATCCTATATGCCTATTTAATTTTAATTTTTGCTAGCTAGAGCGGAGGAAATCTTCTTTAGGCAGTACTTCTAATGTAGCCTCTGTTGCCTTGTAAAAGTTTTCCGAAATAATTTTTAGGGAATATAAATTGAAAAATATTTTAATTCATAGTTATAATATTTATTTATAACGTAAATCAGAATCTTCTATACTTTATTAATATTTGAACGCAATCCTTCATTGTATAGATCCTAGAGTAAAACTCTTAAGAGTTATTTCCTTCGGGAAACTAGGAGGAAATAGTTTGCCATTCTCTGGCCTACAGCTCATGATTACAAAGCGTTTTAGGAGCTGAATTAGGGATTCCCTGAATATGTAGTCACTCTTTCAGGGTTACTCCTAGGCAAAAACACATCAAACCAGTTCTTGGCAACTCATTTTTATTCCTCTTAGCTAAAAAACCCAATTATTTTATTCGAATTAATGCCAGATACATGATTTATATTCTGTCTTGGAATTCGTTAAGAAAAACACATTGGCTGTTACTATTCTATTGCCTTGACCAAACTTTATTCCAGAATCTACTTTTGACGATTTGGTTGGCTTAGTCAATATATGTATTCCTCAGGTATACTGGAGTATTCTACAAGAAAAATGATTGCATTATTTTTGCACTTAAAAAGAAATTTAAATATAATTACAAGTTTTATAAAAGCAATTTCGTTGTAATTAAAAATGGCATATTCTTCAAAAGTTAACGGAAAAATATAATATTAAAGATGGTTAGAAATATACATTGAAACAAATGGTAATATTTCTAATATCTTTTTGCAATTAAAAAAAAAATTATCAGGCTGGAGTTTGAAACTGTTTCTTACTTTGGAGTGTTTTGCCAATTATACATGAGGGCTTAATATAACCTTCATACTGACGCCTGAGCGCCATATTTCGAGCCGAGCAATTTTATTGTAATTTAAGGCTTGGACTAAGTACCCCTACTAGAAGTTGAAGTATTGTTCCCCTTTATAACAGTTGGGGTAGTGTACGCGGGAAGTGGCCTAATTTTCAATTTTTTTTTATTTTAATAAAATATCTTCAGATTTTAGTTATTTTTGTAACATGCGACATGTATGCCCATTCCAATAAAACATTTGGAAATCTAACTTTTGTTTGACAATTCCACAGAGTGAAAAATATTGAAATGTGGGGAAACATGTACTAAGCTTTGGAGACTGAAGGCCATTGTAATTGCTTTATCACCAGACTCCATAAATTTAAGCATATTTTAAACTGCAATAGACGTGAATAATAAATTTTTTATCAAGCAGATAGATTTGCTGTTGTTCTAATATAATGTAATTCCAAATACAATGTGATATGCTGTAGCTATAATTCCTCAGAAATTGTGATTATAGAGAAAATATTAAAAAATATTTCAAAAATAAGAAATTTTAAAATATTCTGAAAAGGAATAACTGAAGTGTTGGTGCCGGGCGAAACTGCCCAAATATCCGCTGGTGTGTTGCATATTGCCTGTCTCAGGCGTTTCTCCTTACCAACCTCTGCTCCAATAGGCCGAGTATTGACTTGTCTTTTCTTCCCGTCCCTATTTCACTTACAACGTCCTATCTTTCTTCTACAATTACACAGGTCCACAAAAAAAAAAAAAAAAGAAAAAGAAAAAGAAAGTTGTTTGTGCGGGGTATCGGACACATTTTTTCTGACCTATTTTTAACCGCTGAACACGAATCTGAAGTCATAATTGGGGGTTAATCAGCAACAAACGGAGAAAAATGAAAAAAAAAATCGATAAAAATCAAACCCTTATTGTTTTATTTGGAGGATGATTACATTATTATTGTTTCTGTCGTTTCCTCACTCTTTTCTCCTCAAATGACCTGTGTAACGGGTTTCTGCAACGTTTTTTTCCTCGCTGTTGAGATTCCCTTTGTAGCATCCCCAGGCCTAAGTATGAGGGCTTTCCGACTTTGACGAGGACAATGTCAACTCGTCGTCGGACACACTACGGCATTATTCTCATATTCTAGCGCTTCCCTGCAAAACAGCGCGCCTTCGCTGGCTTCGATACCACGAAATGTTGACTAGCGAATCATTCTACACATCGCGTTGAAGGGCAGTTGTCATCGTAGCCAAAACACTCCGGGTAGCAGGATTTTGCCGGTAAATGTACCGATTCAATGTCCCGATGTTTCATTTTTTATCGAAGACAAAATATCTCCTATAAAAAACATAAATAAAATGCAATAAGCAACAAACAAATAATATTTGAAAATCACGGGAGTGGACAGTACCTGCAGAAACTGCAAATTGATTATTACCTAGTTACAAAACCATTAAATCTTCATTTTTATCGATTTTTTTCATTTTTCTCCGTTTTTTTGCTGATTAACCCCAATTATGACTTCAGATTCGTGTTCAGCGGTAAAAAATACATCAGAAAAAATGTGTCCGAACCCCGCACAAACAACTTTCTTTTTTTTTTTTTTTGTGGACCTGTGTTATTTAATGATAAATAGTATCTCGTAACTATCATAAAGCCTGTAGTTGTAATTTAATATGATTTTAGTTACACTAAAATTTTATGTATATTTTTGTCAGTGATATTATACAATGATTTGAGTACTTAAAATTACAACAAATGATTACTTGAACTTAATTTATTTTCTTGCGTTTTATTTGTATTCTTTTACGTATCTGAATGAGACCAAGGCTTGAAACCCCCAGAAGAGGAAGAATATCGCCCCATGAGCTGACCGACATCAGATAAAACCATTAGTAAATTTGTATGCCCTCGAAAATGTGCTTCCTCGCGTTAAACATGTTTAGGAATAAATTGTCATTATATATTTAAGGAGTAATACTGCATTGTCCGATCAAAATCCAAGTCATTTTCTTTTATTTATAAGTAACAAATAAGTCAATATTTTTCAATTTCTATATCTAACGGTTTATACGGGATGTTAAAGTATCTCCCCCCCCCCAAAAAAAAAAATATGTTTCAATTCTTAAAAAAAAAAAAAAAAAAAAAAAAAAAAAATGGCACCGCTGTGACTGACGAACGGAAACCTCCTTTTTTTACGGGTGCTAGTCTGCAGGCGGCAATTTTTAATCTAGAAGGAAAAACTAAAATTATTTAGAAAAAAGAAGGTTAAATGTACGTATGCTAGGAATTTTAAGAAATATTAAATTTTTCGAAAATGGTGGACAATTATTTATTTTATATTAAAAAAATCCGTCGAAAATTGGTAATAATATCGTTATAATTCAATAAATCGAAAAGATCCTACGTAATTTACTAGAAATATCATTAGGAAGCTGCAGTTAAAATTTGATGTTGACCGGGAAAAAAAATGAAGACGCCAGAGTATCGCCCGATTAGAAAAACATAGTTTTGAGAAAACGACTTTAAACTTTATGTTCTGAAATGTTCTTTTTTAGCGCGGTTCCTCCCTCCCCCACAGGGAGGAACCCCGCTTATAAAGTTGATACAATGAAACAATCCGGAAGTGCCGACTAGAAAATTTTGCGTTTCAGAACCCCTAGAGACCGAAAATAACGGTGGTTCAAATTTGTATATATATATATATATATATATATATATATATATATATGTATATATATATATATATATATATATATATATATGTATATATATATATATATATATATATATATATATATATATATATAGTCTGTTCGCTCATTTCTGGCTTCCCTAATGGTCCGATTGTGATGAAATTTGGTACAAAAATCCGTCTTCCAATTTGAAAAGTCAAGTTCGTTAACCAGCAGAATCCGCCCACTTGAAGATGGCGTTTGGGGCGAAATACGCGCAAAAAAATCGTAACGCTTACGTTTTTGAGTTCATAAGCTTGTAACTACTCGTTTTATAGGCTTCTTGGGATAGGAAAACGAATGAAACCATTTTCAAGGCGATAGCGTTAATCGTTTTCGAGAAAATTGGAAAAATAGTTTTTGAACACCGTTTTTGGTTTGGGTACTTAGAACCACGGGATTCAGTTGAAACACAGACATAAAAAGTTTTGGTAACTTTGTATACTTTCCTTAATATCTCGAAAAAGGTTGAGAATCTTGGGAAACGGAAGATGACCATTAGAAAGCTCACTAAATGCTCTACAAAAATGGTTCTGATGAAAGTTTTGATTAGGCGATGTCAATCGGAGAAATAAGTGCTTAAAACTTCATTAAACACATTAAAGTAATTGATTTCGCTTATTCGAACTGTTCTTTTTGTCTGTTTTTATTCCTTGTTATTTTTAAATTGCTTAGATCAGCTGTTCTGCTGAGTGTGTTCACTAGGTTCTTTTTTCACTCTGTTTAAAGATTAGCATTGTGCAACTATTACAAAGTGTATTCGCAAGAATTTGATCCGCTTTGGCGCGGATTAATACCTTCTTTAAGAAGAAGTATGAAAACTGGGCGCCGGAAGGAAGGAGGAAAGAGGAAAAGCCTGGAATGTATGAAGGAAGATCCTAACCTAGGCAGTACAGAAGAAGTAAGTGAAGACGTTTCCATGGCAACGGGAGATCTACCATTCACTTCAGAACCTGAGGTAACCTCAAATTATTATATTGAATTCCCTGCGATTGGCAACACTACTAGTTCTCAACAGCTGTTTTCACTGGAGACCAAATCAAACCCATTCATTGAACCTCAAAGAAAAAGAAATAGATATTGTTCAAAATCAGCTGTTTTAAATACTGTTTCAACACCTGTTCAACTTCATAATTCTTTCTCTCCAATTCAAAACTTAAATGATAATGACAATAATAACAATACAGAAACAAATAAAAATAGTGTTAAAATCCCACCAATATTCGTTTGTGACGCTGACGACTACCAAAAAGTTTTAAGTGACATAAAAACTATTGTAAAGTCAAAATTTTGTTTGCAACAGTGTTTTAAAAAAATAAAAGTTACATTAACTTCGATTGACGATTTCCGTTCTTTGACCAAATTTTACGACAAAGAGGACGTAAAGTACTATACTTTCCGAAATCCCGCGGACAGAAAATTGTCGGTTATTATTAGAGGCGTGCCATACAGTATTACCGATCAAGAACTGTTTGATGAATTGTCAGAAAAATACCCTGTCTCCAAGGTTACTAGATTACTGAACAGAGAACGGTTCCCAACACCTCTTATTGCAGTAGAGCTGGAAAATAGTCCCAACGGTAAATCAATATTTAACCTAGAGACCCTTTTTTATTCAATAGTCTCGGTTGAAGAAAGGAAGCAACACAGGGGTGTTCTTCAGTGTAAAAACTGTTGCCGCATGGGACACACAAAAAATTACTGTCGTTTAGACACAAAATGTGCTAAGTGTTCGGGAGATCACAAGTATTTAGCTTGCCCTAATCGAAATAGCACTGAATCCCACTGTGTAAACTGTGGAGGCAACCACTCTGCAAACTATAGAGGATGCCTGGAATACAAAAAATTAAAAAACATACTGCAAAAAAAAATAATAGCTTCTGAAAATAAATCCTTCCCCACTAGGAGTTCTAAACCCTTTCCCTCTAAACCCGCTCCAGCAAAACCTCCACCACCACTTCCAACTGAAAACCTACCAACTAACACTCAACAAAGACAAACCTCTTTCCCGCTACAGAACGCATGGACTCAGCATCGTAGAACAGACGAAGAACAGACTAAAACATCCAACCTTACTGACACTAACCAAAATTCAATCAACAATATGACAGACCTACTTCTCAACCTTATAAAACCACTTATTCCAACAATAAAAGCTTTCATAACTAATTTTTTAACATCTATTTTCTCTTCTTTAAACAATGACAGTTCCTAATTTGGGCAATCTCTCTTTACTTAACTGGAATGCAAACGGACTAAAAAAAAGACAGACCTTACTGACAAACTTTCTTAGCAGAAACGACATTGACGTTGCTTGCATCACTGAAACACATCTCATTAGCACTGACAAATACAGGACACCAGGATACCGAATGTACAGAACGGACCAACGATCTAGACGCGGTGGAGTCGCAATTCTAATTAAGAAACATTTAGCCCACAATAGTTTGGTTCTGCCCTCCCTTGATCGCCTAGAAGCAGTAGGAATTAGTTTGGCACTTCAAAACAGGAGTAGTGTTAATATAATATCTGCGTATAGCAGACCTGGGATTCGGCTCATACAAGACGATTTTCAAAAACTATTTACAGGGGCTCCTACAATAATGATGGGTGATTTAAATAGTAAACATCTCTCTTGGAATTGCCATAAGCAAAACAATAATGGGACACAACTATTGAGAATTACTGAAAATCTTGGACTCATTATTTCATCACCTGACGAACCAACATTTTACCCGACTCAAAGACGCTACAAATCCGACATACTAGACATAGCCATAATTCAGAACTTCCAATTGCCATTATATCATGACGTACTTACTGACTTAGACTCTGACCATTTACCTGTCATTCTTACTTTCCATGAAAGTCCAAAATCTGAACCACCCCCACCAAGACTCATCAATGGACCTATAGACTGGGGAAAATTCAAGACAGAAATGCATGACAACACGGACATTCCACTTACATACAAATCCAGTCATGACATTGACTCGACTATAGCAAAATTCATTCAAACGATACACATGGCTGTACAAAATTCTTTAAAAACGCACCCATCATTAAGCTGTCGATTATCTAATACAACCACGCCCCCACATGTTCTAAAACTCATCCATGAAAAAAATATTCTTCGAAAGAGATGGCAAAGATCTAGAGACCCGGAACTCAAGCGACAAGTAAACCGTTTATCGCGCAATATTCGTTTTGAACTTGACAAAGACAGGATACACAAATACAGCAATTACTTGACAAACATGACTCCTGGAGACCCATCGCTTTGGCGAGAGACAAGACGACTACTAAAACAATCCTCTGAAATTCCCCCCTTAAAAGACGGACAAAACATTGTAACAACTGATGCAGACAAGTGTAGACTTTTAACAGAATGTTTTGAAAACAAACTGAAAACTGGAGACCACAACGACCCACAGACGGACATTGCAGTATGTACTTCACTCTCAGAAACAAGACTAACTGACAGTACAATCGACTTCACACAGCCTAAAGAAATTTCGCTTCTCATACGTAGGCTTCCTAAAAATAAATCACCTGGAGAAGATCAGATAACGAACTCGGTGTTGAAACAGTTACCCAGGAAATGCATCAGCCTGTTAACAAGTATCTTCAATGCTTGTCTCCGGCGAGGACATTTTCCAGAAAGATGGAAACATGCCATTGTGATCTTCATCCACAAGCCTGGGAAACCGAAGAACAACGCTGGCTGTTATCGGCCAATAAGTCTGCTGAATACTCTGGGGAAACTTCTCGAAAGGCTCGTTGACGTTAGATTAAGAAGACATCTTGTAGACTGCATACCTAACCATCAGTTCGCATTTAAACCGAAGCACTCTTCTGTCCAACAATTACAAAGAGTCTCTGAAATGATAACAAATTGTTTTAATAAGAAGGAATACGCCACTGGACTGTTTCTCGACGTAGCCAACGCTTTCGACTCAGTTTGGCACGAAGGACTCCTGCACAAGCTACGGAACACCAAGCCTCCAGCTTACCTCTACTCCATCATTTCCTTCTTTCTTCGTGGCAGGACATTCCAAGGAAGAGTGAAGACAACACTCAGCACGAAAAGAACTATCAAAGCTGGTGTACCGCAGGGGGCCATACTAAGCCCTTTGCTCTACATATTGTACTGCAGTGATATGCCAGAACCTGACAACTCAGCCCTTGCTACCTTTGCAGACGATACACTCATCATCACGAAGAGCACCGACGTCAAGGAAGCGATTCTTCACTTGCAAGAAGCTGCAGATGAGGTGTCATCCTGGTTCCGAAAATGGAAACTAGCAATAAATCCGGTGAAATCTTCATGTAAAGTGTTTTCTCTCAGAAAATTCCAAAATGAAGATTTACCAGAGCTGAAAATTGGTCATCACTCAATTCTCTGGACTCCAAAAGACCAGAGTATACGCTATCTCGGAGTACATCTAGACACAAGACTGACTTGGCGACATCACATACACAAAAAACTACAAGAAGCTCACACACGACTGTTACAAATTTACCCATTAATAAATAGAAAAACTCCCCTAAAACACACCTGTGGTACACTACTATACAAATCGACAATACTACCCATACTAACGTACGCATGTCCTGTCTGGTTTGGCGCCAGAACCACACACATAAAACGTCTACAAACATTACAAAACAGAGTACTCCGAATAGTGTCCAATGCTCCTTGGTTCGTAAGGAACAGCCAGATCCATAGAGAATTGGAGGTTGATCCATTTTTCACTCACATAGAAAAGCTAGTGCGAAAATATCACCAGACTCTTCCAGCCTCCAGCAGTTCCATGTTTTATCAACTTGGACAAAGAAAAACCTCGCGAATCAAACACAGACTTTATCAAGACATTTTAACCCTTTAAATTTTTATCTTACAAATATTGTTTTGTGTATAATACGTTTTGTATTGGTCCAATAAAATTGTTTTGTTTTGTTAAATTGCTTATAGTCGGATAATGTATTTGACAATAAAACAGATTAAGTAAAATAATAAGATCAATTTATTGCTAAGAATGTAGCGTTCAAAGAGAGAGATCCCAAGGCTTTCCAAATGCTTCTAAGCGGAGGCCTTTCTGCCCGACTTATGGGATAGCTGACCCATACAGGTAAGATTGTAAATCAAGACCTTTCAAGACTGGTTTGTTTGAGATTTCATTTGGATAGGCGTTTCGCTATTGATCTAAACAAAGTAATAACTGTTTCTATTCTATGCCTTCATAAACACTAGAGATAAGAACGGAACCGCGCTAAGATGACGCAGTTCCTGCGAATCGGACTTTTGTCATACTTTCTTGTAATAAAGATATAAAATAATGGCTTCAATTTTGAAATGTATTGAAGGGGGACAAAAAAAACTTTCAAATTATAAAGGGACTAATCGAAGATCATACAAAAAGTTATCTTAAAATAAGCATCGCGTTCACTGGGCATTGGAACTTTACTCCGAAAATCATATTTTTTCCTCATTTAAAAAAGTTATTCTTCAACTGACCCTTATCTTAATCTTCTTATTTTTGTGGTAGGCGGAAGGCCAAATAATAAAAACTTCACCACAAAGTTTGAATAAAGTTCGTGAAACTTTGTGTTGAAGTTTTTATTATTTGACCTTCCCCCTACCACGAAAATAAGAACATTTAAAACGTTTTCATCACATAAACTTCTTTTGGTCTTGGATATCAGTTTTGATTAGTTAAGGAAGAATTATAAACCATGAAAAAATTGTAAAAAAAAGTTACAAGGTAGTATTACCCCTTAACTATTTAAGCGAATAAAACTTTGTGAAAAAAAAAATCATGAAACACCAATTTAATTTATTTTGAAACCAAACTTACGCGTGAATATTTATGTTCACAGCAGGTTTATGCCAATTTTAGGTGAATTTAATCCCTACCCTACAATACTCTAAACAGTCAATTTTTTTCTCAATAAATATTAAAGCTCTTTAAAACTTTTCTAGCCAGCATAGGATTGGTGCTCTTTTTTTTCTAAAGAACAGCCAACACCCTATGGTGGGAATCGAACCCACGACCATTGGCACGGAGCGTTAAGTGCTCACGCCTTAACACCCACAGCCACGGGGCCTCCCATTTTTATTTAGCAAAGGTTCCAACTACAATACTCTAATATCGACTATCGTAATCTCGTTTTTTTATACATTAATGTACATGGATGGACGATAACAATAGAAATTCTATTGAATTCCATAGTTTAAAGTAATTATCAGGAGTATGTTTTCGGGAGATCTTAGAATCATAAAAAAACATAATATACAACATTCAGTCAATCATTTTATCAGGCCATCAAGGTAAATCCTGGTCCAAATGCGGATTGTTAGGGACTCTGAATGAACAAAAAGTGGAGGGACGTCAGTTAAATTTCAATTTTTTGAGAGACTATTCAGATCATTTTTGAAACATGCAAGCAATGACTCACTGACGCTATATTTCCCTAGTTTTTTTTAGTGGTAACCTGTGGCAAATCATGTCATAGGCGTCAAGAAACTTCATCTAAATGAATATTTTCTTTTAGATGTTCTACAATGTTTATGAAACAAACCAGATTACGCAGACAGGTAACCATGCTGCTTTTCGGACAGATTATTGTTGGGAAGAAAAAATATCTTAAATAGAATGCCTTATGGATGAAAACTTCCTTCCTGAGTATGAATGGATTCGAAAAAGACAATAAATCGAATCGGCAATCATAACTGAAGAATAAATATCAAGTTTCCAAAAAAATCCATTCTGAGAAACTGACTTCTCGGGTTCAAACTGTAAAATATTAAAAACCAATGACCAAAATCAATCAAAGGCAAAAAAAGGATATTATTTTGACATTTTTGGGAGAAAGTTTTACAAAATAGTGTGGAAAAATCGCAACAACGAAAACTGACAGTTTTTAAAAAAAAAGTATTTTTCACACTGTAAACGAAAGAATCAATACTTATACGTAATACTTACACATATAAATAATAATATAAATAAACGTAAACCTGTACGAAAAAATATAATTAATCCAAAACTTCGTTTAATTAAGAACTAAATAATTTTACGTTTTATGCAATATTTCATTTTTATTTTTTTCTATTTTATGTATTTCATTTTCTTTATAGATTTTTTAAAATCATTATTTGAATTGGTAACTATTAATATAGAGGACTTTACTGGTGTAGGACAATAACATATCTAAAAAAGCATGTAGCCACAGTGACTCGACGCTATTCACTCCATTGTAGTGCAACGTAAAATAAAATAAATAACTTAAAATAAAATAATCAAATATTTATGAAAGTAGGAAGGATATTTTAATATGCATGTACACAAATTTACTAAAAAAATAAAAGTTTAAATCTGACGTATCGGAAAAATGTACGTTTAAATTTATTAATGTGATTCATAAGTGTTGTCTATTTTTTAATCCGAATTTTCCGCTGCTCCCGTGTGCAATATTTGTTCGGACTATCAAGATGTTACATTCTGTGGGTCTTTGTGAGAAAGAGGGAGTGTGCAGGTAAAATTCTCTCAAAACGTAAGAATAATTACAATTTTATTACGAAACTTCGACTGAAGATGATTAGTTTACTCTGTAATGGGTTTATGCTTGTAAAGCATCCCTTATTATAAAACAAAAAAACCTCTTTATTATTTATTTCAATGCACTTTATCAATGGAGTTTTTTTAGGATGACGTCCTAATGCAAACCGTAATGTGGATAAATGTCTAGAAATTCGAAGCTTCACTCCCTTCATGAAATATTCAAAAACGCATTACAAGTGAATAATGGCCAATTGTTTTTTATTATACAGATGAAGGAACTGTCGGGAAGAGAAGGTGCAATTTGAAGTTTATCGAATTATCCTTGGAGATTGGAGAGAAATCCTTCCTTCTCGCCAAATAGAGGTAGAGAGACTATCATTGCCCTGGATCTGGGTGAAGATGGTCACCAGCCCTATTTGGACAGCTGATTGGCCACATTCTCACAGAGATGTCTCCAATCCCATGGCTAAATACAGAACAGCCAAGACTGGTTCCTCGTTTCCTTTATATTTTTCCTTCTTCCTCAGCTTCTCAAGCATTTCCTCCGTCACCAATGTGCTAATTTTCATCTACACATATCTACCAATGATCCAACTTAAATATTTTTTTCATATCTATTAGTGGGCAATGTTTCAACTGAATCCCATAATTCTAAGTACCAAAATCAAAGACAAAAAGAACAGTTCGAATAAGCGAAATCAATTACTTTAAAGTTTTAAGCACTTATTTCTCCGACTGACATCGCCTAATCAAAACTTTCATTAGAACCGTTTAGCGCGGTCCCTCCCTCCCTTCATAGGGAGGAACCCCGCTTATAAGTTTGATCTCATGAAACAATCCGGAAGTGCCGACTAGAAAATTTCGCGTTTCAGAACCCCTAGAGACCGAAAATAACGGTGGTTCAAATTTGTATATATATGTATATATATATATATATATATATATATATATATATATATATATATATGTATATATATTTGTCTGTTCGCTCATTTCTGGCTTCCCTAATGGTCCGATTTTGATGAAATTTAGTACAAAAATCCTTCGTCCAATTTGAAAGGTCAAGTTTGTTAACCAGAAGAATCCGCCCACTGGAAGATGGCGTTTGGGGCGAAATTCGCGCAAAAAAATCGTAACGCTTACGTTTTTGAGTTCATAAGCTTGTAAGTACTCGTTTTATTGGCTTCTTGGGCTAGGAAAACGAATTAAACCAGTTTCAAGGCGATAGCCTTAACCGTTTTCGAGAAAATTGGAAAAATAGTTTTTGAACACCGTTTTTGGTTTGGGTACTTAGAACCACGGGATTCAGTTGAAACATTTTCTGCATGTTCTACTTTCATTAAAAATAATATGTTGAAATTTCGGTTACGTTTGGAGTTACGGAAGGGTTAGAATAAAATATTTTATAAACAGACATGAAAAGTTTTGGGAACTTCGTATACTTTCATTAATATCTCGAACACGGTTGGGAAATCGTGGTAAGTGGATAAAAACTATTTGAAAGCTTTATAAATTCTCTACAAAAAAGATTCTGAAACAATTTTTGATTAGGTGATGTCAATCGAAGAAATAAGTGCTTAAAACTTCAAATACGTCTGTTTAGTTCTTAAGAACGGGTTTTTGTCGTTCTTTTTGTAATTTTTGTCTCTTTCCCTTAGTTTTTTATTTTTGTAATTTCTTATGTTAGGAAAATGTATTTGTGTGTGAAACAGGATAGGTAAAATGAGACCAATTTTCTGTTGCTAGAAATAATGAAAAGGTTTGGGAACTTCGTATACTTTCATTAATATCTCGAAAACGGTTAAGAATCTTGGTAAACGGAAGGTTACTATTCGAAAGCTTACTAAATGCTCAACAAAAAAGGTTGTAACGAAAGTTTTAATTAGGCGATCTCAATCGGAGAAATAAGTGCTTAAAACTTTAAAGTAATTGATTTCGTTTATTCGAACGGTTCTTTTTGTCTGTTTTTTTCCTTGTTATTTTTTAATTGCTTATAGTTGGATAATGTATTTGACAATAAAACAGGTTAAGTAAAATAACAAAATCAAGTTATTGTTAGAAATATAGATTTGTAAGATTCCAAGACCTTGTAACTAGTGGGACCGTCCAGGTAAGATCGTAAATCAAGACCTTTCAAGACTGGTAGAACCAAAATAATAACTGCTTCTATTTTAATCTTTCCAAATTAGACTAGAGATAAGAACAGAATCGCGCTAAGATGATGCAGTTCCTGCGAGTCGGACTTTTTTGTAGAGCATTTAGTAAGCTTTCTAAAGGAAATCATTCGTTTACCAAGATTCTCAACCTTTTTCGAGATATCAAGGAAAGTATACAAAGTTACCAAAACTTTTTATGTCTGTTAATAAAATATTTTATTCTAACTCTTCCTTAACTCCAAACGTAACAAAAATTTCAACATATTATTTTTAATGAAAGTAGAACATGCAGAAAATGTTTCAACTGAATCCCATGATTCTAAGTACCCAAACCAACAACAGTATTCAAAAACTATTTTTCCAATTTTCTCGAAAACGGTTAAAGCTATCGCCTTGAAAATGGTTTTACTTACAAGCTTATGAACTCAAAAACGATTACGATTTTTTTCGCGCGAATTTCGCCCCAAACGCCATCTAGAGGTAGAGAGACTATCATTGCCCTGGATCTGGGTGAAGATGGTCACCGTCCCTATTTGGACAGCTGATTCTCACAGGGATGCCTCCAATACCATGGCTAAATAAGAACAGCCAAGACTGGTTCCTCGTTTCCTTTACTTTTTTTCTCTCTTCCTCAGCTTCTCAAGCATTTCCTCCGCCACCAATGTGCTAATTTTCATCTACACATACCAACAAATGATCCAACTTAAATATTTTTTTCGTATCTATTAGTGGGCAATGAATAAGCATTAAAATGAAAGCCGAAAGACGATGATATTCATAATAAATTCTCTAATCTGAGTTGGCATATCTCATTATTTTTTTTTTTTACTTAGGACTAACAAACACTAAAAGAAAGAGCTTAGAGTATTGAAATGTTTCACATTCCGGATCATTATATATATATATATATATACATATATATATATATATATATATATATATATATATATATATATATATATATATATATATATAAAATTCTTAATATAGAGTGCCGAATGTAATGCATCTAAATTTGCCTCTCCTATGGGTCGAAATGGGATCGGTTCGCTTAGGGTTGGTGGGGGGGGGGGGGGTATGATAAGCCTTAATATAAAGCTGATTTCTTTTTTTACGGCGTATCTACAACTCGGCCGGGCTATCTACAGGTTGCCACCCTTTTATAATGCCAACAGCACGCGGTCGGTCACCTATTCAGGTACTGGCCACGCCCGACGTTGCTTACCTTCCGTGATCTACGAGAAACGGTGTATTTAACGGCTTTGGACGTTGGGTACTATAAAGCTCATCTCCGTAAATGGTTGGCTCTATTGAGATTTATGCAAAACCTAAATGCTTGCGGGTTTTTTTAATGGTCCGGTTCGTTCAAGAGAGCACATTGTAGTAAAGACCGACTCTCCCGGGAGGAAGTCAAGAGGATTCTAGAAGAAAGGAAGGGGATTCTGTTGGTTAATGATTATTCGTTTTAAACTATTTTTGTGGCATACTACGTCTAAATCGGACTTATTATAGGCAAATAGCTCTTACCCGGTGTGCCATGCTACACCGACTTTCTGCATCTGGAAAAGCCTAAATAAATTAGGAACCAAATAACTATTATTAAAATCTAATAACACAAATCTGTAACAGTTCGAGTTCACAGTTTCGAACCCGTGACACCGGAACTGTTAGTCCTAGACGTTTTTAACCTAGCCTATGACACTCCCCGTATCAACACCTACCTATGTGCCAAGATTGACCAAAATCGGTAAAACAGTGTGGATTTGTATAAGGAACAAACGTACAGACAGACAGGCGGTAAACATTTTTGACTTACCCTACGACACTCCCCAGATCAAGATCTATCTGTGTGCCAAGTTTGGTGAAAATCGGTCGAACGGTGTGGATTTGTATAAGGAACAGACAGACACGTGATTTATATATATATATATATATAGAAAGCCAAGAGTCAACCACACGTATTTACATACGTATATTTTAAGGAGCGTTCTCTTTTTTGGACTTGTTGGTTTACTTTTGACATCTACTACTTGTCAGTATGTCCGGATTGCCTCTTAGGGCCAACAGGGGGTCGATCTTAAGCGGATTTTACTCTCTAAAGGTAAAGGCCATTATTTTCACTTCGAATTTTTACTTCCAAAAGAAAATTACATATTTATAAAATTATTAATATTGTTTTTTTGGAAACGTCAATAAACCTGGTAATTTTTTTTTGTGTGTGTTTAACGGCGTATCAACAATTTGGCTATTAACGCCGGGCTATCTGCAGGTTTCCACCCTTTTATAATACGTACCAACGGCACGTGGTCGGTCACCCATTCAGGTACTGGCCACGTCCGACGTTGGAACCGGTGCATTCATCGTGGTTATGGCCGTTGGCACCTGGTAATTATACTCTCTCCGTAAGGTTGGGCTTGAACCCCTAGAAAGGGTTTTACTAGAAAATTCTACCTTAAAAGACTTGAAAAATTAGCGCATTATTGATTGACCTCGAGCCTTGACAAAGGTTATTAATTTTATTCTTTTTCTTACTAGAATTCATAATTGGATTTTAAATAAAGTTATTAATAGTTTTTTTTACCCATAGAGACTTCCGCACTAGAAAGATGATAACCTAAAACATTATACACTAAATATTTAGAAATAATGTTTTGGGATATTTCACAATCTTTATTTTTAAATGTTACCAGTTTTTATTTAATGTCCTGTTATTTTTTTTTCGGGTCTTCGTTCCTTTATTAGAACAATTTGTACGTCTACAATTAATATGGAGATTATTGTAATAGAATGAAGAGAAATCTCATATAAAAGAATGTACACACATAATGTGCATAAAATAAGGAATGTACATATGGGGTGAGAAGCCAAGGGGTACAAGTGACATTTTAAAAAAAAATAGAGTTAAATGGAGTTCTGGATAGTTAATACATTCAAAATTTTGGTGGCAAAGGGATATAAGTAAATGTCTGGTATTTGCTGAGAAATAGTCGAAACAAAATCAACTACTTCAAGAATGAGCACTTTTGATCGGAAGCTAATGGGAACAAGTGACAGTTGTATCCCTTGTGCTCCAAACTTTATGGTTTCCAACTTTTAAACGTTGTTGTATCAGCTACTGTTATTTCCAATTAAATCAGCTAAAAACAACACTATTTTAATTGCATTTTTAAGTAAGTGACCGTGTATTTGAAGAAATATTTGAACACAGTTTTAACATTTGATCTTAATCATTTTCAACAATAATGACCTCTTTTGACTTACTCAAAAGTTTATTATTGACGACAGCTGCGGACGTACAACTTTTGTGTACACAACCTAGGAACTGGCAATGCTTCTATGTACATGTGGCATGAAGGTCAGGCCAATAGAGGATGTGAAGAGTTACTGTCAGGTTTGCTGAAGTTTATCAATACTCTCCCAGTGGCAGTTTAAAAATTAACTATGTTCAGTGACAATGGACATGTCGACAAGGAGGCCGAAGCAAAAGCCAGCACACAATTAAATTCTGGTTGTACATTGTTAAAAACACTATCATTGAACAAGTAGATCGTAAGTACTTTCTATCTGGCCACTTTTACAATGAATGTAATAAAATCTTTGGCATAATAGAAGGAACTCGCAGACAGCAAATTAGAGGTATTTTTGTGCTTTTAGAGGTATAAAGTATTCTGACTATAAATATTAAAGTTAATCTTATCATAACTAATCATTTGCCTTTGGAAGCCAAAGGGGTACAAGTGACGCATGTTATAATTATGAATTGATAAAAGACATTAACGATTAGTTTTCTTTTAAACTATTTTACTGAAAATTCAATAGATGCATAGTAGAAACATAATTTAAACATCTTACAGACTTACAGATAACAGGGAATTTACAAAAATTATTTAACTTTAAAAAGTCATATCTCAAAATGACGTCACGTGTACCCCTTGGCTTCTCAATCCATCATGTGAGATATATTGCTTACCTTTCGCTGTTCAACTACTCTACCAGTGAAAATTATATGGAGTCGAATGTAGAGGTTTTCTTGGCATTCTGAAATGAAAATAAAACATTTAATGTATATATTTTTTTTTTAATAAATGAAATATAGTTTACTTGAAAGCGTGTTTTCTTTTATGAAACAATATTGCTCTCCATATGAAATAAGATTGTTTTTGATTGAATTCAATTCAATAAACGTTTTCATTAAACAAGATTTATTTAGATCCTTCAGCGGAATAAATGCCGCTAGATACACGAAGCGAACCCCAGTTTTCTCCATTTCAACATTCCATCATATTTTAGAAATCAATTATTATTATTATTTCTCAGTTATTATTATTTCTTATACCTTACGAGTGATGACATATCTCGAATCTAGGAATAACCAGTTGGGTAAACAAATGCCAGGCCCTAACGTACTTTCCAATAAACCATATGACTTAATGGCTAGATTGGTTGAGTGCATAGAAGGGACAAATAGAAATGTAATCACTGATAATTATTTTCAAGTTATCCGTTAGCTGAATACCTCCTTAGCAAAGATCTCACTTTTCTCGGTACCTACCATGAGAAAAAATAAAAAATAAATTCCCCCCAAATTCATGACAGTAAAAAGAAATGCAGTTACATATGGGTATTTGCTTTTGTTTTTGTGTTCCTTTGTATATTTCATTGATAAATAAATAATTTTGACAAAAATGAGTTTTCAATATTGTGTGAGAGATCCTATTTCAATATTTTATAAAAATTTGGTCTTTAAAATAAAAGAAACGTCAAGATATCGATGAAAAATCTTGGGCAGCCGGAAGACAGCCCACGCGAGCGGGCGTGTGACTCCGTCTAGCGTGAGCGCATGAAGGTTCGGAAGTTCACCTGATGATATATATAGGCCATAATTTTAATCAATTATCTACTATATATTTGTCAAATACCACTCACTGACTGAATGACTCACTGATCTATCATCGCCCAGCCCAAACCACTCGACAGAAAAATTTGAAATTTTGCATGGTCAATCCCTATAGAACGCAGGCACTTGCTATGAAAGGATTTTTTGATTTTCGAATTTTTAAGTATTTTAGAGGGGTTTAAAGTTTTAGTTCAACAAGTATGAAATAATTTAAAAAAAGTCCGACTGGCAGGAACTGCAGCATCTTAGCGCGGTTCCGTTCATGTCCCTAGTGCCATTTGATAAGCTTAGAAAATAAATAAACTTATTTTTTTTATATATCTCGTGAAAATTGTCAAAATCCTCTCGAACATCTCGAATAAAAGTGATATTAAGGCGTCAGGGACACCGACAGTAGCTAACTTTTACACAGAAGCGGAAATTACAGAATCTGGCTCTCATTCTAAAGCAAAGCTCTATAAATCAATACAAAATATGCCTAATAAAGCCTTTCTAGTGGATACAGAAGCATGGGCGTATATGAGGGAGGGCTGAGGGGGCTGCAGCCCCTCCCGAAATTTTGAATTGATGATAAAAACTGTACCGAAATAAATATAATTTGAAAGACTCACTTACCAACACCTGGGGTGGTACAATTTATCCGGATAGACAACGGATAGCCAGGTTCAATGTGGTATGAAACCCAGGTGATCCAAATAAAAAAAAGAAAACAACAAGATACTCCAGAGCTGGTAACTATATTGAAATAAGTACAAAATGTTCCCAGTAAGATAACAAATACATGTACACATATATATACCTTAAATATAATAAATATCTATGAATACCAAAAAAAAATAAATAAATTCCCAATAAAAGGGTAAGCATGAATATATATATATTTTAAATATCACAAGAAGAACTAATATCATTCCAATACTGACTAATATAGCAAAAGATATCGATAGATAAACATATATGTATATACACCAGATACTATCAGTAATCTGGGAAGAACAAAATTAGACTCTTAATAAAAGCATAAATATATATATATATAGAAATATCACAAGAAGAATCAATATTATTCAAGTATTGAATAATATAGCAAAAGGTATCGATAGATAAACATATATGCATATACACCAGATACTATCAGTAATCTGGGAAGAACAAAATTAGACTCTTAATAAAAGCATAAATATATATATATATATATATATATATATATATATAGAAATATCACAAGAAGAATCAATATTATTCAAGTATTGAATAATATAGCAAAAGGTATCGATAGATAAACATAAATGCATATACACCAGATACTATCAGTAATCTGGGAAGAACAAAATTAGACTCTTAATAAAAGCATAAATATATAGATATAGAAATATCACAAGAAGAATCAATATTATTCAAGTATTGAATAATATAGCAAAAGGTATCGATAGATAAACATATATGTATATACACCAGATACTATCAGTAATCTGGGAAGAACAAAATTAGACTCTTAATAAAAGCATAAATATATATATATATATAGAAATATCACAAGAAGAATCAATATTATTCAAGTATTGAATAATATAGCAAAAGGTATCGATAGATAAACATATATGTATATACACCAGATACTATCAGTAATCTGGGAAGAACAAAATTAGACTCTTAATAAAAGCATAAATATATATATAGAAACATCACATTTAATTTGGGAAAAACACAATTCTCAAAAACTCATAAAATCCCGTAGTCTAGCCTGGCCAATAACTACTTGAGAATAATACATGACGGTAAACTGAAGTCTATAACTATCCAACAAATTGGCATAGAAAACACATACTGAAGAATTATCGAATTGCAACTACATGTACAATTCCACAACCTGGCATAGCCACCAATATCAAATTACAACACAAAATTTTGGTAATCTGGCATTGCCAATAACTTATTTAGCGATAATAAACTTAACTTTTCCCAAATTTTTAAACTATGCACAATATAGTTACTTGCACTCATGGCAGTAATTGAACGACAAAATTTGACATAATGAGGCCTGGAGATTAATAAAACGTGGAGCCTGGTGTCCAGCAGAAGATAAAATGTATGGGTTACTCACTCATTTGTCCCACAATATGCTCTAAAAGCCTACCACATGGAGTTCCAATCACATGTTCGGCCAAAACGATAACGGAGAAGACAAATGCCGCCTCATCGTGCTACTGGATCTTCAGTTTCATTATTAACAAAAAAAGGACGCCTCAGTCCCTCCTTAAAAAGCTGGAAACCTCATACTTGCAACAAAAAAAAAAATTTTCTTCCCTGGCACTAGCGTCTACCTACGCCATTTTTCACAGACTCCCCCTAGAACCGACGCCACTCCTCCAAGGCCTACCGACCACGGGGAAAAAAAAACAGAAGAATAAAAATCTTAAATTATATACGAAACTGTTACATCCAAAATGGAGAAGAAAATTGACTATCTTTTGTGGATAGTAAACATTTACAAGTGGTGCGAATTCCAAATAAAATATAAAACGTGAAATGTTATCAGTCCAAAGAGGTAGAGAAAGCAGTTTCTCACTCCCCGCAGGGCGCCACGTCACAAAACTTCTCGTAAAACCCTTAAAAATAAATTAAATAAGATCACTTAGTTCATAAAACATATTTTATTTTACGTGTAATAGCGTTTTAGTTGCCTAAAACTATTCCAAGCTCTAAATATTTAGTATTCCATACCCTGGAAATGGTCTCAGCCCCCCCCCGAAATTGTTTTTATATACGCCCATGTACAGAAGGATCAAGAAGAAGTACACAAGATTGAGTAGAATACCCTGCCTAAAATAGCCTATATAGAATAATATGCCGAATAAAACCTATCTAGTTAATACACAAGGACAAATAAAAGTCTTGACGAATAACAAGTCAAGAAAAAAAACTTTATTTAATAAAATAAAACAAAGTTTAGTTGCCCAACTACAATAGAATAATATACCTAATTAATTCTATGGAGTAGATACAAATGGACCAAAAACAAGTCTTGTGGAATATTGTTTTTTTTCTAATTAAATACTTTTTATCAATATTTAGTATATAACCTTTGTTGAAAACTATTGATTGCTAATTGATGAATCGGTTTACAACTAAGTAGTCTTTATGAATATTTAGTATATAACCTATGTTTGGATCTGTGTTTTTGGGGTGCTCTCCGCCTAGGCTTTGTATTTGTGTCGGCAGATACCTGGGGTATATTTACAGCTCTTGAGGATTAACTCTTAGCAGGTAAATTTCCTGCGGACCTTCTGCTTCTACGGGCATTGAACCGCCATATTCGCTCATAGTATCTAACCGTTGTGAAGTTTATTTTTTGGATTTAGGACTTAATATACATATGTAGACTAAATCATAGCAAGAAGTAATCCTCCGTCTTCGGTTCTTAACTATGTAGACTCGCTAATGTTATCCAATCTTAGATACATCGTATTTAAAATCCACAGCAAAAACACGACATTTCATCAGAATCCCCTGCTGAATAAAACTTATATAGAATAATATGCAAAATAAAGCCTATCTAGTGGATAAAAATAGAGGAAAAAAGCCTTTCGTGGTAATAGAAAATCTTAAAAGTATTTCGCTCAGAAATCTCCGAAATATTGTCACTAATTTTACGTATCCTGTTTTATAGCCAAATAGATTTATATTCTATAATCAATAAGAAAAACCTACTAACAATAAAAAACTATGGGTAACAGATGAAAATAGGGAATACCAAGAATAATTCTAAAGAACGAAATCAACACCAGTACTGTAATCTAGATATTCATACGGCATCTTCGAATTAATATTGAATGTATTTTCATATTCAAACAAAATATTGATTCTAATTATACGTATCCTGTTTTATTGACAAATACATTTGACTACTATAAGCAATTAAAAACACTAGGGAATTTGCCAAAGAACTCGGAATAGGAGCCTCGACAGTTTCAAGACATTTGAAGGAAATCGACAAATCCAAAACTGACATTTCATACGGTACAGCCTGATATATTTTTAACAATGAATTGCTTTTCTTATTTTAATTAATCTGTTTTATTGCCAAATACATTATCCTACTATAACCAATGAAAAAACAACAAGGAATAAAAACAAACAAGAAGAACCGTTCGAATAAATGAAATCAATTACTTCAAAGTTTAAGCACTTATTTCTCCGATTGACATAGCCTAATCAAAAATTGTTTCAGAATCTTTTTTGTAGAACATTTAGTAAGCTTTCGCATGGTAACCCTCCGTTTACCAATATTCCTAACCGTCTTCGAGATATCAGGGAATGTATACGAAGTTCCCAAAACATTTCATGTCTGTTAATAAAATATTTTATTCTAATCCTTCCTTAGCTCCAAACGTTACCGAAATTTTAACATATTAGTGTTGATGAAATTCAAACATGCAGAAAATGTTTCAACTGAATCCCATAATTTTAAGTATCAAAATCAAAGACAAAAAGAACAGTTCGAATAAGCGAAATCAATTACTTTAAAGTTTTAAGCACTTATTTCTCCGATTGACATCGCCTAATCAAAACTTTCATGAGAACCTTTTTTGTAGAGCATTTAGTAAGCTTTCCAATGGTATTTTTCCGTTTCCCAAGATTCTTAACCTTTTCCGAGATATTAAGGAAAGTATACAAAGTTACCACAACTTTTTTATGTCTGTTAATAAAATATTTTATTCTAACCCTTCCTTAACTCCAAACGCAACCAAAATTTCAACATATTAGTTTTAATGAAAGTAGAAGATGCAGTAAATGTTTCAACTGAATCCCATGATTCTAAGAACCCAAACCTAAAACGGCATTCAAAAATTATTTTTTCAGTTTTCTCGAAAACGATTAAAGCTATCGCCTTGAAAATGGTTTCATTCGTTTTCCTAGCCCAAGAAGCCTATAAAACGAGTACTTACAAGCTTACGAACTCAAAAACGTAAGCGTTACGATTTTTTTTTGCGCGAGTTTCGCCCCAAACGCCATCTTCCAGTGGGCGGATTTTGCTGGTTAACGAACTTGACCTTTCAAATTGGACGATGAATTTTTGTACCAAATTTCATCAAAATCGGATCATCAGGGAAGCCAGAAATGAGCTAAGAGACAAATATATATATAAATAAATATATACAAATATATATATATATATATATATATATATATATATATATATATAAATAAATATATATATATATATATATATATATATATATATATATATATGTGTATATATACAAATTTGAACCACCGTTATTTTCGGTCTCTAGGGGTTCTGAAACGCGAAATTTTCTTGTCGGCACTTCCGGATTGTTTCATTGTATCAACCTTATAAGCGGGGTTCCTCCCTATGGGGGAGGGAGGAACCGCGCTAAAATGTTGACATAAAAGAACATTTATAAATATTTTTTTCTTTTATTATATTCTGATCATATTGTTGTGGAATATAAACCTTTAAATACATTATGAATTGGGTTTAATTAATTTAAAATGAAATCATCAGGTTATCCTAGAAGTAATTTTGGTTTTTAATATTCTTTAAATTTATGTTCCCTTCTTATCAATTTATTTTTGTTTATTGTAGCATTAAATAGACTTCTATTTATCATGTTTTGTTTGGTGAAACCTTTTTATTCGGTACCGAAATTTCATTTGAAATGGATCTCCCAAGACACCACTTACGCCGTGATATGCTTTCGAAAATCGATAAAGGAGAAAATGCTACTTTAACTTATCGAAAACTTGTAGAAATATATGGTGAAAATGCCATTAGTTAGCAACAAGTGCAGTGGAACGATTTCGAGCGGGAAATCGCAAGCTTTCCGACGAGCCTTGTACAGGTCAACCAACAGAGCTTGACGACCAACTCCTGCAGGCTACTTACTGTAGAAGTAAATCCTGTTGTAACCGTGGAAGAGCTAGCAGAAAAACTTAGATCGACACATTCTACAGTCCACAGACATAAACCGACATTACTTATGGTATGGCCTGATATATATAAGAAAGAACCTTTTTGTTTCTGTAACATACATGGGCATAAAGAAACATTTTTTTTTCTTCCTTTTTCGACTGGACGGCTGAGATTGGAACTCATTCCGATTTTCTTAAAATCCACTTTTACAGTATAAAATAAATAAATAAAATAAAACTGACCTTCCCAAATGCTTATATGATGTGAGAAGTTATTATGCCTAAAGACTTAAGTGTTCCTTCCTTCTGGCTTCCCAGCTCCGAATAGACTGATGTACGTTACTTGATATTTACATAAACCCTCGTCTATGATTTGAGTTTCAATGAGATAAAGCATTGACCAATCCCTTCTCTTGGGAAAAATACTCAGCTTTAATCAAATCATTACTTTGCCTCCTGAGTTGATATTTTTTAACTGAATAATTAGGTATCAAAAAAACGTTTATAACATTGACCTCGTCTTACCTCGTCGCCGGTAACCCGGCGAAATAAGTTGTTTTTATTTTACAGCAACAGAGTAACACACTGGCATATATAGGAAATAATTTCGGGGGGGGGGGGGGGGCTGGTACCATTTCGGGGGTATGGAATACTAACAATCTAGAATTTGGAATAGTTTTAGCTACTAAAATGCTATTATACCCAAAATAAAATATTTTTTATGAACAAAGTGATCTTATTTAATTTATTTTTAAGGGGTCTATGTTAAATTATTACCGATCAAATCAAATTTTCGGGAGGGAAGCCCCCTCAGTCCCCCAGCTTATATACGCCCATGGAGTAACAAACCGTTCTGAAAAAGAAAATGAAGAGACGTGGACGTAATAGAATATTTACTTTTAGGGGACATCAGAAAATTCACCTGATATAAAGATCTTTTCCCTTAAAGAAATCTTTCCCCCAGAACATGGTTATACTTCGAATTTGGCCTTTAGAGCAAACGCCATGTTGAGATCCCCATGAGACAAACTACTATGCTAAGTGGCACAGGAGTCTCCCTGTAACAATGATGGCAGTCCTGATACTTTTACTGTGTTTTTACTGATCCCTATAACGCATCCTTCAACGTTACAGCTGACCGTATTCGATGTCAGCTTCACTGACGTTAAATGAAACGACTTGAGGAGGCAGCCTAGGGCCACGTCAATTGAGAAAGGACGCCAGAAAGAGCAAAAAGTGTGGCGTGTGGCTGCTATCGTGGTGAAAGGCACACACTTGAAGACTATGTCTATGTTATATATATATATATATATATATATATATATATATATATTATTAATAAAACAAATTGTAATTTTCAGCTCGTGCAAACTGGAATTTTAGGTTTTCATTGTACGGTCTTAGAATGCCGAACCGTATTAAAACTTTCGTCCTCTATTATGATTTTTTTTTTTTTTTAAATCGTGTACATTGCAGCCATTGCAGGATTCGGGAAGTGAACCGCATGAATAAATCATGTAACCAGGATGTAATTTGTGATTCGAATGTCATCCACGTGACTGTATCTCGTATGAATAGGAATTCACGAATGGAAGGACTATTCCTGACCTCAGGACTCTAAGCGAGTAGACACAGCAACAACTTTTGGACCATAGTGTAGTATTTTCTTTTGATAAGCATGAAGCAAAATGAACTCTCAGCTTTCTATATGTTTGATAAATAAAAACATTGTATTTTATATAACCCCATTTCTGGACAGTTACTTTTATAACCAACAGTAGTCGTGTAAGGTTGCACCTACAGTGAATCCGATCCGATCCGACATCCACCGACTATCGGAAGGAAAAGAAACACAACGGAGATGCCTACATTGGCCCCCGATCCAATCCGATCCAAAGACACCCGATTCCTGGCCGTTTAAACTTGTTTGTTTCTAGACCGATATCGAAGGGTTCTTTACTCATTCGGCGGTGTTCTTCAAATTAATTACCTACTGATTTCCACTGCATTACTAGTCCATTACTGGCGAGCTGTGCCTAGATCGGATCGGATCGGGTCGGGACCAATGTAGGCATTCACGTTGGCCGCTGACGACCAACCAATATAGGATCAGATCGGGGAAATACAGATCAAATGTAGGTGCAGCCTATGTCTTGTGATATGTCTAAATGTTCCCGTTTTTGGAGTCCTAGAGTACATGTTTTATTGACAATGATGTGATAGAAATGCTGCAACGGTTAAAGAGAGAACTTCACTACTGTGTAACGCCATTTGAGAACTGTTCTATCCAACAATATATGTCGTATAAGAATTTATCATCTTGAAGAGGTTCAAGACGCGACACCAATTAGAATAGAACTCATGTTTAAGAGAGTAGCTGCTATATTTAAATCCCATTCCATAGAAGTACTACTGTGGTTTTCATTCTGTCTGCATCCTACTTTATCAGTCCTGTTTTAGGAATACTGTTAACTCATCGGAATTTCATTCCACCATATTTCCATACTCGTCTGGCTACTGATCAGCTGACGTGTTGGCCCACGTCAGGGCATTCACTTCTTGCCCGATTTAGAAAGACGTATAAGGTAAGAAGAAATGAATAGGAAAATGTTTACTGGTGAAACTCTGTGTTATGTGACTTTTAAAACGTCAAAAGAGCAATAGTTATTAAGAATAATCCCCAAATTTAAAATTAATGTGTGGATGGTTACTGAAACCTTTTCCTTATACTTCAGAAAAACAGCTTACAGTGCACATTCCTGTATTGCCATCACTGGCTTCAATTATCTATTAGGCACCCGTATATAAAATTAGAAAATATGTAAAAACCTGAGCCTGACGAATTAAATTTTCTGAAGAAAATAAATCTATAAACTCTCAGATGGGTCATTCCACTTCAAATCACACAATATTTTAATGAAATGTCACCCATGATTTTAGATTTTTCTGAAACTTTGCACATTTGCTTGTACTTATGCCCTAAGAATACCTGTGAAGTTTTATTGTTCTAGGATATATACGTTTTCTTTAATCAAATTTTAATAATATTAATATGGTGATATTTTGGTATCACAGAATCGCTTGCGGGAAATGAGTAATGTTTACAAAAAAAGTCCGACTCGCAGGAACTGCGTCATCTTAGCGCGGTTCCATTCATATCCCTAGTGTTATTTTGTAGACTTAGAATAGAAACAGTTATTACTTTGTTTGCATCATTCCTAATGTAAACAAATATGAAAAAAAAAAACAAAAAAAAACAAGACTTTCGGCTAGGGATGAAACTAACCTAAGCAGAAATTACTCTTTCTGCCGTCCCAAGTTTCGGTCTACGAAGACTCTTCTACGAATATATTTCTAATTTACTTAACTTGCAGTGCAAAAATATCCATTTTACTTTAAAATGCAATTAAACAAAATAAAATTGTACATGAAAATGAGAAAGTAGTGTTATTTTTTATTGAACTACGCCACATTCAACCACAAAATATAATTATATTTCTAGTATAGAATTTGGCTGCATGACTTCCTACAGGTAAAGGTAACTGTTAGCTGTCCTAGAATGCTTGATGAGAACAATGAATCTTGATTTATGAAGTGCAATAACAGCCTACCTGAACCGGCCTACTATCTCGACCCGGACTGACTCTACACAGAGAATATTTACTTTTTCAGTTCTGTTACAGGTTCAAAGAATTTGTATTTATTCCCCTGTTTTATTGAGAAATACATCCTCCTCCTAGAAGCAACAACAAAATAACAAGAAATAAAAACAGACAAAAAGAACCGTATAAATTACCGAAATCAATTATCGTTTATCAAACTTCTAAGTTATATGTACTTATTTCTCCGTTTGACATCGCCTAATCAAAACTTTCTTCAGAACCTGTTTTCCAGAGCATTTAGTAAGCTTTCGAATGGAAACCATCCGTTTACCAAGATTCTCAACGGTTTTCGAGATACTAACGAAAGTATAAAAGGTTACCAAAACTTTTCTTGTCTGTTAATAAAATATTTTATTTTATACAAAGTTCCCAAAACAAAGGGACCAAGAACAAGTATTCAAGTTTAAGTAGAATCCCCTTCCCACTTATGGCCTTATAGGATAGAAAGCCTAATAAAGCCTATCTAGTCGATACTGAAGGACCAAGAACAATTCTTCACGATCGACTAGATTCCCCTGCCTAATAAAGCCTATATAGAATAATACGGCTAATAAAGCCTATCTAATTGATACAGAAGGACAAGGGACAAGTCTTCCCATTTCATAAAAAAATAAAAAGCAATAAAAAACCAAGGAAAAGAGACAAAAATTACAAAAAGAACGACAAAAGCCCGTTCATAAGAACAAAACAGACGTATTTGAAGTTTTAAGCATTTATTTCTCCGATTGACATAACCTAATCAAAAATAGTTTTTGAATCATTTTTGTAGAGAATTTAGTAAGCTTTCATATAGTTTCAATCCACTTACCACGATTTCCCAACCGTGTTCGAGATATTAATGAAAGTATACGAAGTTTCCAAAACTTTTCATATCTGTTCATAAAATATTTTATTCTAACCCTTCCTTAACTCCAAACGTAACATAACTTTCAACATATTAGTTTTAATGAAAGTAGAACATGCAGATAATGTTTCAACTGAATCCCGTTATTCTAAGTACCCAAACCAAAAACGGTATTCAAAAACTATTTTTCCAATTTTCTCGACAACGGTTAAAGCTATCGCCTTGAAAATGGTTTCATTCGTTTTTCTAGCCCAAGAAGCCTATAAAACGAGTACTTACAAGCTTATGAACTCAAAAACGTAAGCGTTACGATTTTTTCTGCGCGAATTTCGCCCCAAACGCCATCTTCCAGTGGGCGGATTTTGCTGGTTAACGAACTTGACCTTTCAAATTGGACGACAGATTTTTGTACCAAATTTCATCAAAATCGGACCATTCGTCTTCTATTTAGAGAGCGAACAGACAAATATATATATATATATATATATATATATATATATATATATATATATATATATATATATAAATATATACATATATATATACAAATTTGAACCACCGTTATTTTCGGTTTCTAGGGGTTCTGAAACGCAAAATTTTCTAGTCGGCACTTCCGGATTGTTTCATTGTATCAACCTTATAAGCGGGGTTCTTCCCTATGGGGGAGGGAGGAACCGCGCTAAAACTATAATATTTCAGGTATCAATAAAGATTTTGATCTGGACATTTTTTCAATTTAACAGAAGTACACATTTTTCAAAAATGCCGTCATTTAAGTAGCCATAGCATTACAAAAAAATTATAAAATTCATATTGCTTGACATTATTGTGGTTTTTGAAACTAAAACAAGGGTTTGCAAAAACGCTTGTAACTTTTTTCTCCAAACAGCTGGGAAGCTGGAAAAGGTTTAAAAAAACCCCTAAGATCATGAGCTTTTTATAAGTATAAAAAAAATAATTGCGATTTTGTGGGGTCCATTTAAATAATGAGATTTTCAATAAAATTTTGTAAAATTTGATGCCAGTTGGTCAAATGTCATTCAATGTGAAATCACGCAGGTCATGTCAGCCACGATTTTAGATTTTCCTGAAACTTTGCTCATTAGTTTACACTTATACCCTAAGAATACCTGTGACTTTTAGCGCGGTTCCTCCCTCCCCCATAGGGAGGAACCGCGCTTATAAGGTTGATACAATGAAACAATCCGGAAGTGCCGACAAGAACATTTCGCGTTTCAGAACCCCTAGAGACCGAAAATAACGGTGGTTCAAATTTGTGTATATATATATATATATATATATATATATATATATATATATATATATGTATATATTTATATATATATATATATATATATATATATATATATATATTTGTCTGTTCGCTCATTTCTGGCTTCCCTGATGGTCCAATTTTGATGAAATTTGGTACAAAAATCCGTCGTCCAATTTGAAAGGTCAAGTTCGATAACCAGCAAAATCCGCCCACTGGAAGATGGCGTTTGGGGCAAAATTCGCGCAGAAAAAATCGTAACGCTTACATTTTTGAGTTCATAAGCTTTTAGGTACTCTTTTTATACGCTTCTTGGGTTAGGAAAACGAATGAAACTATTTTCAAGGCGATAGCTTTAACCGTTTTCGAGAAAATGGGAAAAATAGTTTTTGAATACCGTTTTTGGTTTGGGTACGTAGAATCACGGGATTCAGTTGAAACATTATCTGCATGTTCTACTTTCATTAAAACTAATATGTTGAAAGTTGTGTTACGCTTGGAGTTAAGGAAGGGTTAGAATAAAATATTTTATGAACAGACATGAAAAGTTTTGGGAACTTCGTATACTTTCATTAATATCTCGAACACGGTTGGGAAATCGTGGAAAGTGAATAAAAACTATTTGAAAGCTTACTAAATTCTCTACAAAAATGATTCTAAAACTATTTTTGATTAGGTTATGTCAATCGGAGAAATAAGTGCTTAAAACTTCAAATACGTCTGTTTTGTTCTTATGAACGGGTTTTTGTCGATCTTTTTGTAATTTTTGTCTCTTTCCCTAGGTTTTTTATTGCTTTTAGCACATGCCTCCGAAGGAAAGTAGCTATTGAGGTTGGACTCATGACGGAATTTTTGAAAAATTTCTTCAAATCTTTATCGATCCTACCTAGTAGACACCGAAAATGACCCCCGTTATAATTTATATACATATATATATATATATATATATATATATATATATATATATATATATATATATGTCTGTTAACACGATAGCGGCCAGAGTTTTTGTTTTTTCGCCACGAAACTTGGTATATAGCATTCAATTAGCAAACGATTGCGACGAGTTCGTTAACCACCAAAATCGGTCCACCGGAAGGGGGGGTTTACCCCGAACCCAAAACACTAATTTGACCATTTCAGCCGTAATATTTGTTATACTTCAACGAAACTTGGTATTCGTACTGGTAATATAGAGAGAAAAGTGAGATATAAAAATAAACTAAATCGGTTCATACGGAGGGGGGGTTTACTCCGGATCCACAATACCAATTCGCCACTACCAGCCGTGATTTTAGGTGTATTTCGACGAAACTGGGTATTCATAGTGGTAATCTAAAGGTAAATATGTGTTGTAATAATAAACTAAATCGGTGCATTAGGAGGGGGGGGGGTTTACTCCATACCCACAATACCAATTCGCCACTACCAACCGTGATTTTTGGTATGGTTCGACGAAACTCGGTATTCGTAGTGGTAATCTACAGGTAAATATGTGTTGTAAAAATAAAATAAATCGGTTCATTAGGAGGGGGGGTTTACTCCGGACCCAAATTACTAATATACTCATACCGGTCGTAATTTCTGCTGTATTGTAACGAAACGCGGTATACGTCGTGGGTAACTCATGAGAAAGAAGTGTTGTAAAAATGAGCTGAATCGGTCAATCGGAAAGGGGGGTTTACTTTGTAATATACTTCAATAGAAAAGCCAGCCAGACATAGGTTCACAAAGGCGCCGCAAGGAGCGCTAGAGGGACTGTATCCGGTTTCTGCGTTAGATCAAAATACGATAATATGAGGATTTTGTATTTATTACGTAGTGTAGTAGGTACCATGTGTAAAAATAACTCTGGAAGCAAATTAATAATTGATCAGTTACTCATTACAAAATTAAAACAGAACTATTCATGTTTTTATTTTATTTATGTAGGATATTTTAAGCAAATTGTTCTGGAAAGCAGTCTACACTACCCAAATTCTGAGGAAAGTGCTTAGTTATGCAGCTCCTGCGTGACGGACTTTTATTTTTGTAATTTCTTATGTTAGGAAAATGTATTTGTTTGTAAAACAGGATAGGAAAAATGAGACCAATTTTCTGTTGCTAGAAATAATGCAAATTTTGGGAACTTCGTATACTTTCATTAATATCTCGAAAACGGTTGAAAATCTTGGGAAGCGAAAAGTTACCATTCGAAAGCTTACTAAATGTTTGATGGGGACGTCACATTAGGAGAAATAAGTGCTTAAAACTTAGTTAGTTTCGTTTATTTAAACGGATCTATTTGTGTGTTTCCCGCAGTTTTTTTTTCACTGTTCGTTATTTTTGTACTTGCTTAGAGCAGTCAAATGTATTGGTCAGTAAACAGGATACGTATAAATAGAAGCAATATTTTGTTTGTTAGAATTCGAAGATGCCTTATGAATATCTAGATTACAGTACTGGTGTTGATTTCATTCTTTAGAATTGTTCTTGGTATTCCCTATTTTCATCTGTTACCCATAGTTTTTTATTGCTAGTAGTTTCTTCTTATTGATTATAGAATATAAATCTATTTGGTTATAAATCAGGATACGTAAAATTAGTAAGAATATTTTGGAGATTTCTGAACGAAATGCCTTGTAAGATTTTCTACCACCACGAACGGCGTTTTTCCTCTATTTACCTCACATTTTAATTGGTTGCTGTTTTTAACTCGTTTCCTGCTTCACTCCACAGATGGGAAACACGCTTCTGACGTCGACCCAATGACGTAATCCGAAGTGCCTAATAAATGAGTTCACGTTTTAGAATAGGTAGATATCGAAAATAGCTGTGCTTCAAATTAGAATCTATTGTTGAGTAATTGTATGAATCTTTGGATAATAATTCCAATAGTTAAAATTATAACTACAGTGGAAACTATGTAATAATAGAACTCATTAAACCTTTTACAGAGAACTCTATTTTTTATTTTAATTTTATTGATCAACAGGTCTTTGCATATATTTAAAAACTCTGTTGATATAACCTCTATATCGTTTTTGTTTGATTCAATAATAAGAAATCCTTTTTTCAATGATTTTATGTTTTTAAGCCAATCTATAATTCCTGTGGGTTAATATGTTTTTTAAATTGAAGCTTTAAAGCCTCAACAGAAATATTTGTGTAATCACCTTTCACAGGTAATTTATTAGAATCATGAGTGACCGTTTTTGTGTTACAACTAACAATCTTTGAAAACGAAGTTTGACTATCCTTGTTATTGTTATTTTCCTTCTGTTTGGCCGAGATTTTCTATTCATGATCGAATTCTTCTTGAATTGTTTGACTAGATCAAGAACCTATTTTAAGCACTCTTAAATTCCTTAATTTAATTCAGGAAGTTTATCAAGCTTGATATAATCACTTTTGGGTTAATACGGGTGGTCTATACCGAGTCCTTTGTTTGTAAACACAAAGAGCTTTCTGAGTAACGGTAAAGGGCAGTAAAAGTATATGACTTTACCTGGAAGTAGACCCTGCATACAGAGAATTACAATACGAGACCTTCTCATTCTTTCTTTCACCAGCTACCGTGTAACACCTTAGATCTGTTTATATTGTTAGCGCGGTTCCTCCCTCCCTTCATAGGGAGGAACCCCGCTTATAAAATTGATCTCTTGAAACAATCCGGAAGTGCCGACTAGAAAATTTCGCGTTTCAGAACCCCTAGAGACCGAAATTAACGGTGGTTCAAATTTGTAAATATATATATATATATATATGTATATATATATATATATATATATATATATATATATATATATATATATATTTGTCTCTTAGCTCATTTCTGGCTTCCCTGATGATCCGATTTTGATGAAATTTGGTACAAAAATCCGTCGTCCAATTTGAAAGGTCAAGTTCGTTAACCAGCAAAATCCGCCCACTGGAAGATGACTTTTGGGGCGACATTCGCGCAAAAAAAATCGCAACGCTTACATTTTTGAGTTCATATGCTTGTAAGTACTCGTTTTGTAGGCTTCTTGGCCTAGGAAAACGAATGAAACCATTTTTAAGGCGATAGCTTGAACCGTTTCGAGAAAATTGGGAACATAGTTGCTGAATAACGTTTTTGGTTTTGGTACATAAAATCATGGGATTCAGTTAAAACATTTTTTGCATGTTCAAATTTTATCAAAACTAATTTCTTAAACTTTTGGTTACGTTTGGAGTTAAGGAAGGGTTAGAATAAAATATTTTATGAACAGACATGAAAAGTTTTGGGAACTTCGTATATTTTCATTATTATCTTGAACACGGTTGGGAAATTTTCATATGTGGATAGAAACTATTTGAAAGCTTTCTAAATTCTCTACAGAAAAGATTCTGAAACAAGTTTTGATTAGGTGATGTCAGTCGAAGAAATAAGTGCTTAAAAGTTCAAATACGTCTGTTTAGTTCTTATGAACGGGTGTTTGTCGTTCTTTTTGTAATTTTTGTCTCTTTCCCTTAGTTGTTTATTGATTTTTATTTTTGTAATTTCTTATGTTAGGAAAATGTATTTGTGTGTAAAACAGGATAGGTAAAATGAGACCAATTTTCTATTGCTAGAAATAATAAAAAGTTTTGGGAACTTCGTATAATTTCTTAATATCTCGAAAACGGTTGAAAATCTTGGGAAGCGAAAGGTTACCATTCGAAAGGTTACTAAATGCTCTACAAAAAATGTTCTGATGAAAGTTTTAATTAGGCGATGTCAATCGGAGAAATAAGTGCTTAAAACATTAAAGTAATTGATTTAGTTTATTCGAACGTTTTTTTTGTCTGTTTTTATTCCTTATTATTTCTTAATTGCTTATAGTTGGATAATGTATTTTACAATAAAACTGGTTAAGTAAAATAACAAAACAAGTTATTGTTAGAAATATAGATTTCCTAGATTCCAAGACCTTGTAAGTAGCGGGACCCTTTCTAGTGTTGACCGACCCTTCCAGGTAAGATCGTAAATCAAGACCTTTCAAGACTGGTGGAACCAAAATAATAACTGCTTCTATTTTAATCTTCAGGCGATTCGCCAAAGTTGCGAAGCCTTATCAATAAATAAATATTTCAATCTTTCCAAATTAGACTAGGGATAAGAACGGAACCGCGCTAAGATGATGGAGTTCCTGCGAGTCGGACTTTTATTGTTCTACGATGAATACTTTTTTTTGATCGAATTTTGACGAACGACATTATTGTTGTTTCCGATACTAAAACAAGGGTTTACAAAAACGCTTGTAACTTTTTTCTCCCAACAGGGGGAGAAATCCCCCTGTTGGGAGAAAAAACAGCTGGGGAGCTAGAAAAGGTTCCAAACAAACCCTAAGATTATGAGCTTTGTATTAGTATAAAAAACTAAATGGCGTTTTTGTGGGTTCCATTTTTAAATAATGATATGTTCAATAAAATCGTGTAAAATTTGGTGCCAGTTGCTCAGTCGATTTTGGCATTTTAGCGCCCCTTGGTACTGTAGAGATATGGTAAATATAGCCGATGTCATTTCAGGTATGATAAAGCAATCTTGTTTATGGATTTTACTGGGAATTACACTTTTGTAATACAAAATGATGTTCAGGCTTTCCATTGGTCAAAGAGAGGCCGTACTCTTCATCCAGTTTATATATATATATATATATAATTAATGAGGAAAATGAATTGAAAGTATTGAACCATTGCTTCATAAGTGATGATATGGAGCATGAGCAAGGCTTTGTGCATCCACTTCATAAAGATGTAATGGCATCGTTAGCTCAGCACTAACCACATGTAAAGAAAGTATATTATTAAGTAGCATCGGAATCAACAATAATATCGTTCGTCAAAATGCGATCAAAAAAAGGTATACATCCTAGAACAATAATACGTCACATGTATATATTGGGTTCGGTCGTACGTTAAATAAAACTGCATTTTATAACTAAAATGCTGATGTTATATCGCAGCCTAGTGAGAGCCAAGATGGATTATGGCTGCATGGCTTATGGTTCAGCATCCCCCAAAACTCTTAAAATGCCTGATAGCATTAGCCATGCTGGCATCAGACTAGCAACCAGAGCATTCCGATCCAGCCCTGCAAACAGCTTTAAAAAAAAAGAAAAAAGAAATTGCTTTCGAATTTAAGAAACGTTCTCACATCAGCAATCTAATAACTACACAACTTCCTACTATTTGTTATATATGTACAAAGATGTTGCCCCCAGAATGAGGACAAATATCATATAGCGTGTTATCATGTTCACACATGTGTTGAAATTCATTAAAAACCTTGAGAATGTTAACCGGCTACAATTAATTTCCGGTACTCTAACGAATAGATTACACAGCTTTATAACATGACGAAATGATCCTTCTTATCTTTTAAAGTAAGCAATCGCCGATCGACAGTGTAGAACGAATATGCGATATAAAGTCCCCGGGGATAAAAATAGTTATTATGTGTAAATGAAACGTTATGCGGAAATGGATTCGCTGTAAGCTCTGTGGCAGGCCGCTTTTACGGGTGCAATTGTGTTGTGCTTATCAACTAGCAAGCTATTACAGCCGAGCTATTTATAAGATGCGACCCTTCAATGATGACAGCATATGATTTTCCCTGACGGTCACCCATTCCCAAGCCACACCCGTGATCTAAAGGAATCCCTATATTGAACATGGCCATGTCCGTTGGCACCTGGGGTACACCTCGTTATGGAACATCATGAACATGGTCCAGTTATAGCTACATTCAAGGAATGCCCAAGAAGATGGAAATATTTGACGCGTTTGTCAGTATTTGCAAGAATATAAATATCCACTTCTTCAAAAATAAATAAATTGAAGAATTCTTGTAACTCTGAAAACAAAGGTTTTTGCTAACCAAACATTTCGGAGTGTTAAACTTGTCCACAATACACGTGGGAAAGTATTCTTCGTTGTTTATTTTTTTTTTTTTTTAAATCATAAATAGATTACTGTTTTAATAAGGTGATGGAAATAAATTTAAGTAGAAGCATATAAAATGAGTACTTAAATGATCCGCCAAGATTTCCTTGATAATCAGTATTATCTCATTAAGGAACAGGTCTTAGATATGCAGTAATTATCAGTTTTATTGACGTAGGTAATTGCTTATATAAATTGCGAGATTATTAATTCATCATACAAAAAAAAAAAAAAAAAATTAAAAATAATTATCTTTAAAGCCTTAATTTTATATGATATAAATTGAAACAAAAATGCACGGATAGCCTTAAAAAAAAAAGAAAAAATTGTGATTTAATTACATACATTTTTCGCTACCGATATAATATTGACCATATTTAAAAGACCGAAGAGAATTTTAAGATTTTCAACAGTTTTTGTGATATTTACGAAAAAAATTCGAAGATCGCAACACTTATGTCTATTAATAAATTATTTGTTTTCGATAAATTCCTTAACTTCAAATGTAACCAAAATTTTAATATCTTAGATTAGATGAATTTCAAACATTTAGAGAATATTTGAATTGTATCCCACGATTCTAGGTACCCACTTTTCTCATAAACAGTTACAGATATCGCCTTAAAAAAGGTATTCATTTTCCTACTTAAAGGAACCTATAAAACAATTACCTGCAAGCATACGAACTCGAAAACGTACCGAATTTCACCCTAACGATTTTTTCGAGTTCTGTGGGTTCTGACGCGTACAATTTTCTTGTCGGCACGTCCGGATTGGGTCTTGAGGTCAACCTTATAAGCGGGTTTCCTCCCTTTTGAGAGAGGGAGGATCCGCGCAAATACAAAATTTCGATTTATATTCGTGCACACTTCGTTTGATGGAATATACGTACCTACATTGTTATCTAGTTTATGTTAATATAGCAATACTAAATATAGGATGATGGGAAGGAAGGATTGTGACGAACAACCATCGGACGTGTTGCTAATCCAGTCAGGTCATCGTTTCTACTTTTATTTCTTATTTACCATTGGGAAAACGGTGACTCAGCTATTGAGTCTCATGTACGTGAGTGTCTGAGGTCAGGGTTTTTATTCGCCTAATAAAATATTGGAAATATAAGTAAGGAAGAAATAAAAGCTAAATATGCTTGAGAGTAGATAAGCATGTTTTGCAAGTGTTGAGGCAGGCCTGAATGCTGACATAGGAAAATGAGGATTCGTCATTCGGCAAGGTGAATGTACTCTTATCGCTGCTTCTATACTCTCACGGCAAAACATTCGTATGCTCTATCGTCAGATTAGAAAAACACTTCGCCTTTTTATACTCCAGCTCACAAAGCAGTTTTTTTTTTCTTCGAACCAAAATATAGCTTGACTTATTGTGCTTCCAACGTGATCACAATAACAAATCTATACACACATCCTTTGGAAGACTTCCCGGTAGAGATATTAATTGTAATTACATCCAGAATTTGTTTTTCTTGTTGAAACGCCTGAGGTCATAAACGTCTTACATAATTTCTTTTCAACTAATATTTTAACCCAATTTTATTTATTTATTTATTTTGCATAACGTTTAGGCTCAAGCCATTAGCTCTAGAAGAAAATCTGGTCTGATATACCTTATAAAATCATTTATTTAAAAACTAGCCGAATACCCGTGCTTCGTGACGCCAAAAAAGTAGTTATTTTATTGCGTTAAATATATCAGCAAAATTAACGCTAATATTTTGCAGTTTATTATAGCATGGTCCCCGTCATACTATATGTTATATGTACATCAATTGATAATTAATCAAAGTATAATGTTTGCTGACTCTGGGGCGCTCTGGCCAGTGTCAAGAAACATATAACCTAGAGATAACCCGTTATCTATAGGTTACCAGCATGGGCAATATATAAGGGGGAGCAGATGGGTCTGCAGCCCCCCCCCACCCCCGAAATCATTTCCTATATACGCCCATGGTTACCAGAAGCAGGAGTGTAACCAATAGAGGTTAAATTTCGTTGTCAATAATAAAATTTAAAAATTTATGTTTCTCACATGTCATTTGGAAACACCCATTATATTTGCGAACATGACCAAGAGGTGTTCTGACTGGGAATGCTGATGGGTGAGGAGGATGTGCAATGGTTCGGGATAATATTACCTCGGATGGACCATCACCAGGTATAGCGAAAACTCTATGGGTGCCAAGTTGAAATGAACCGCGAATGAGATGGTGATGTTGTCCCTCATAGCGTAAACTCTATGAGGGACAGTTTATTTCAAATAATTCAAGGACTGTCATCATAGTTTAAATTAACCTCAATTAAAAATCATACTCTGAAATAGATCATGTACGGTAACAGCTGTTCTTTATCGTCCTAGCAACGCACCCTCTAACCAACTAAAACTTTAATCCCCTCTAAAAATACTTAAAAATTCGAATATCAAAAAATCCTTTCTTAGCGAGTGTCTACGTTCTATAGGGAATGTCCATGGAAAATTTCAAGTTTTTCCGTCGAGCGGTTTGGGTTAGGCGATGATAGCTCAGTGAGTGAGTAAGTCAGTCAATCAGTCAGTGAGTGAGTCATTCAGTCAGTGAGTGAGTGGTATTTGACAAATATATAGTAGATGTGAAGTTAAAAAATTAATATTTTATGTAATATTACTGGCGTGTGTTTTCTTGTAGTTTTAATGGGTCGAGACGAAACGTTATGTCAGAGAAATGAAAACTATGTTGAAGTAGCAGACCAAAAGAAATGTTGTAACTATTTTATTTTAAATTGAGAAAAAATCATTTTCTCTGAAGATCACCAAGATTGAGTTTATCAGAGTTCTGAATATGTGAATGAAGATATGTATAGATTTACTAAAAAAAGATGAGTTTGAACTTTTGCGAACGTTTTGATCTGATTTTCAAACGTTCATCTGTAGAGAAAGAACTGATCTTAGGGAAAAATGCAGTGTTGTAGGAACATCCAATAGAAACAGTTTTTGCCCCTATGAAGCTTAAATACTGAATCGAAACTTTTCGTCGAATCTTTTCGTTTGAAAAGATTTGAACTATTGTTTAGCTAAAAAATAATATAGTAGATAATTTTATTCATTTATTGTAACACAGCCCGAATGTTTTATTGATACTTCGACTGCCAAGTTCTTTAGCAATATGGCCTTAGCAATAGTTACCCACGTCTACCGAAGTATATCCCACATTGAATTTTATTCGCACTAATGAAGTTTATCTCTTTATGGTTTAACAATATCCATCACCGGACTATCTTCGCATTACCGTCAGATTGTTTCTAATGAGCTCGAAGAAGTGGGGGAAAATGGTGATCCTAAGTGAATTTTTAAAGAAGAAAACCCATTATGGAAAACAATTCCTAATGGGAATAAATCTATTTTTCATTATACTGCATCAAAAAACATGTGTTTTCAATACTCGGTTTGAGTCCGTAAAATAGTACTTTTCGGGCCTAGGCCCGAAAAATCTTTTTGGTGCGCTAACCTTACCCGCTACTAATAAACATGTGTTTGAAGGAGGTTACTTTTAGATACTGTGATTCATTCTAATATTTGTTTACTTATAATAAGTAGTGTGTTTAAAGTGCAATACAACACGGATATACCAGAAGATGTTTTAGAAGAAGCCCAAGAAGCTTTAAACGGACTACTTCCAGCTAAATCCCGTGTTTTCTATGAAAACGAATACAACACATTTCGTTACTGGTTAGAAAGAAGAAATGTTTGGGTTATAGGTTAATAAAGAGATGTTTTTCTTTTTCAAATAAAAAAAGGAGTCAATTTAATTTCTCTTATGGAGACCCGATGGCCGTGAGGGTTAAGGCGTGAGCACTTAACACTCCGTGCCAAAGGTCGTGGGTTCGATTCCCACTAGGGTTGGTGGCTTTTCTTTCGAAAAAAAGAAAAGGCATCACCCCTATCCTGGCTAGAAAAGGGTGGTAACCTATAGATAACCCGTCCTAAAATTCGTAGTTAATAATAAATGGACTTACTGTATGTTATTAATGAAATATAAAAGTTATTAATGTACTCAAGTATGAGCAGTATAATGAGAAGTATTGTTCATAACACGTACCAAAAGTGTGTTTTCGGTGCTTGGTCTAATCTCCGCGCTCGGCTACGCCTCGCGCGTTAAACTCGACCGTGCACCGAAAACAACCACTTTTGGTACTAGTGATGAAAATAACTATTCTCTTACTGTAGGAATGAATAGACAGATATAAAAAAATAAGTATCTGTGACAAGTAAAATATAGAGCGAGTTAGGCTGAAAGGTTCAGAACTCGGCTATCTCTGTTCTAGAGGAGCGGAGATTTTTTTTTTTATATTTTCGTGTCATCACTCGAGGGCCTGCATCGGTGGCTCTAACCATCCCTATGCCCACCCAGTCTTTAATAGGTCCTGCAATGGGGAAAATCAAGCGGTTGGACAGTTTTATCACCTTTTGCATATTTTATAAAAATAATACTTTTATACTTATTTAAGAATCGTTAAATATTGTTAAATCGGTAAGATTCATAGGAAAAATTATACTCGGTCTCATAGGAATATACCAGCGTGACTAATATTAAGTATTTTAATTTTAAACTGCTCAACTGGAAATGAATCCTTTAAAACAAGGAAAATCACGTTCCAGTTACATTGACGGCGACTCAAAGACAATATCGCTGTCAATATATTCTTCTATCCAAAATGGAAAAATAAAACTGCATGGAAATCAACTTTAATAAATATTATTCATCGTTAATATATATTGAAATCCCAAATTTGATATTTTCCTATAGTTTTAAACTGTATAATATATTTTTAGATTAGTTTTTTTTTTTTTTTATGTCGAATATTTAAAATACTTTTAGAATAATGAATATACTATGATTCCACTATACTTAGCTAACCTGAGTAAAATCGGTAGTATGGAAGATGCCTGGCTGTTCTGGTCGGGATGACATGGCGCTGTATTGGAGTAAGCACAACTGCCTTATCAGCGGCTGGCGGAAATAAAACTGAATTATTGCTGATAATCAGGTCATCAACCTCGCTCCACAACACTCCCTTTATTGAGGACGGTCGGGAATCATCTGATCCTTCTATACCGCCACCCGCAGTATTCAGCGCGATTTTCATCGCTCCGCGTTTTACTTCTAGTTTTTTTTAATTTTATTCGCTACTGTTATTGTTCAGGTACTCTCCTAAATAGGCAATTAGGCTTCTACTACTTGCCATGGTACACTCTTTATTATTGGAGTTGGTTATTCAAGTTTTTGATAATGTGTTTAATATATATGATATATATATATATATATATATATATATATATATATATATATATATACATATTCGAGGTAAAATATATTTATTTAAGTACTTAGTTATGTATTTATAGAGATAAATGTTTTTTACAGTTTATAGAGAATTTAAATATGTATATGTATGTATATATATATATATATATATGTGTGTGATTAAGATTGCATGGATAGTTGCCCTGTGTGTGCTTATTTAATATATATATATGTGTGTTTGTGATTAAGGTTGCATGGATAGTTGTCCTGTGTGTGCTTATTTAATTTGTTTTTGTGTACAGGTACGCGCGCTTATGTTTGTATCTATAAACGTTGAAAATATACTGTAAGTAATTTAAGTAACCCAAATAAATCAGGATCAATAATTAATAATGACAATAATTCAATAAAACCACAAGCTGTCTTCATTAATTATTGAATTCAAAAGAAATGATATTAATGAAAGTTTTATTGAATGTTGTAAATAGATAGTTTGGCACGCCTTAAAAAAAAACAAAAAAAAAACCCTTTACAGATTTCCTCGAAAACTTTTGATGATAAAAAAAAAGTTTTTTTTTTTTTTGCATATTATTTATCAATTTGTACATTTTTTTAGTATTAAAATTACTTTTTTTCCTAACATTTTAGCTTAGATTTTAAGCATTCATCAAGATTATCAAGACAATAAGAACATCACATGAAGCATCGCCCTGAGTGATCAATTGTCTTTTTTTTAACGGTATATAAACAATAATTGGTGATACACCGTAAAAAAATGGACGTTATTAGCCCAATTATTGGTTGTAAGTTCAACTAGTTCTATATGGTGAAACATATTGAAAAGGGCCTTATGTATTTCTGTTTTAAAGGCGTGGAAGTTTCTGGTTAGTTGTTCAAGGTTTTGAAGCAGTAACCCTTGATGCGAGAATTATGTAATATTGAAGCGAATCATTCCGAAAGTGGCTAATTAGAAGATTAATTAGCCCCAAACTAATTTAGTCGGCGATTAACTAGCATCCTGAATAATTAAATTCGGTCTATTTAAAATGAAGCTCTTCAGATGAAAGTTGCGCACCAGTAGGTTCCCCGTAGGTGAACGACCAACCAAATCTTTTAGCAGATCTCAGAATTTACAAAACCTCAGTGTCTGTTCTGCAGGTTCCCATTTTCACAGGCTATGCTCGGATAATAAAATATATGCGTATCTTGGGCCTGGTTACGAACCCCAGTAGCAAACCTCTCTTCAAACAATCGTCCACTGGCCGGCACTATGGAACACGCTCCTTTATTCATAAACATTGGATATGTGGAGATAACGGAACCTGAGCTGGCCATTATTTAAGATACCAACAGATGAGATGATTCATATGACACTGAACTGTAACAATTGAGTCAGTGATTCTGAAGGGGGAACCCTATCAGAAAGCAGTCTGCACGGTTGTGATGCATATACTTGTTTGCACGGTACCTGATATTTTATATTAATTTGTTGTTTGTATATAAATTAGCGACTTCATAATAAACGGCGACAATAACTATTGAAAAGTAATAAAAAATTGATCTTTCCGTGGTCAAATGGCTGGCTAGCACGCTCATTCCTCACAGGTTCGAGTCCCTTTCGTAGGCGTCTAATGTTTGTCAGCGATGGGCTCCCTGAAAATTTCTCTTGCACCACTATTTGTGTGTTTACAGAGGGTGGCAAACAGTAGATAGCCCGGCGACCAATAGCTGAAACAAAGGTTTGATGTCGAAAAAAAAAATAATAAATCAAAACAACCGAAGTGATATAAGTGCATTTTTGAGGCAACAGCTCAAACTAGCCATTACGTTGTACCACTACCGACTGCGGACATGAGTAAGCTTGTCCATTTTTAATTATATTTCTCTCTTGTTTTTTTTTTTGTTTTTTGTTTTTTTTTTTACGGCACATCTACATCTAGGTCATTAGCGCCGACATCCAGGGTGTAGCGAGGAATTTTACCAGCGAGCCATGGGATGATAAAATTCCTGCTGGAGGCTGGGAATCGAACCCACCATCTCCCGCTTATGAATCCAAGGGGCTAGCTATTAGACCACGGGAGACCCCGTTTCTCTCTTGTTATTTTACTTTTAATTATTCTAATTATTAATATTTTTTTAAAAATTATTTTAGGTTCAATTATTATAATTTAGTAATAATGACCCTATCAGTGCCTAATTTTTTCCAGTGACCGCTGAGGTCATGAGAACCACGAAGCACCTTAAGATAAAATAAAAATATTATTACAGTTTCATGTTCACAGGCTTTGCTTGTATCCTTTGTTATATTGTCCTCGCAAATATACCTTAACATATCTAACTTTATTGTATAATTATACGAGTAAGAAAACGCAGATGCAATGACGCATTCTGAATGTGCTGAATATTTATAAATATTTAGGTTTGGTAACTAATAGTTGCATATAGATACATATATACCTACCCTACAATAAAAGCCTGTTTTCGATGAAATTCAGCATCAATAGGTTTTTTTGCCAAAACTCACAAAATAAAAATCGCAGAGCTTATAATTTAATAACAGATTTCTCGGCTCACTTTTCGTTAGTTGTTCGAAGTTTCAGAATTATCTTTTTCGCTTCGGGAAATTTATTAAGAGGTTCTATTCTAGGCTTTTCCAACCACAAGTATAAGTATTACATGAAAACTCGCTCGAATGACGCAGTTTCTTCTTGTAAACTATTATATACATTCTCTAGTATTGTTTATTTTTGAATTTAAATAATTATTTATTACTCTTCTTATGCTACCCTTATGTGATAATTGCTAACATCCCGGAATTCAGGAGTAAAAATACGTAGGTGAGTTTATCTTTTGATTAAATTGTTGGCATACGTCTATTTGATTCAAATTCATTCTTCTTTAATTTAGTTAGTTTTATCATAGCTTATACATTTATTCATTCTTTCTTTTTTTGCAATTAGTAAAATTGTTGAGGATTTCTTGTTATTCCAAGATCTTTAAGCTAGACCAGTGAAGCGTACAATAACAAAATCATTACGAATGCCCCTGAATGCATGAGGAAAGAGAAAGATACATCTAGAACTGAAGTGGGTGTTGTTTACTGTAAAGAAGACGAGCTCCCTGATCGGAGACTCGTCTAAGCCAGGCTGGTTACTGACCTGCCTCAAGAGACGAGGAGAAGGGATAGAAGATGTGATTGACCCCCAAATGTTGCTCTCTACTCACTTTCAATCGAGGCCGCACGCCACTCAACAACGCCACGCTTCAAACACAACATTCACTCGCTCCGATTTAGACTTCTATCCGAAATAGTCTCAACAACGAATACTTTATAGGTATTTTAAGGACATTAGCATTATAACCAACTAATTTGATCATATTCTAAGGTATACAAGTAGAGAACATAATTATTTGATTAGGCTACATAATAATAAACACATCCATCTCAATGGAGGTGCCTACATTGGTCCCGATCCGATAAATACCGATTCCCGGCCGTTCAAACTTGTTAGGGTGCACCTACATTGGACCCGATCCAATAGCCACCGAATGTCAGAAGAAAAACAAACACATCCATCTCAATGGAGGTGCCTACATTGGTCCCGATCCGATAAATACCGATTCCCGGCCGTTCAAACTTGTTAGGGTGCACCTACATTGGACCCGATCCAATAGCCACCGACTGTCAGAAGAAAAACAAACACATCCATCTCAATGGAGGTGCCTACATTGGTCCCGATCCGATAAATACCGATTCCCGGCCGTTCAAACTTGTTAGGGTGCACCTACATTGGTCCCGATCCGATAAATACCGATTCCCGGCCGTTCAAACTTGTTAGGGTGCACCTACATTGGACCCGATCCAATAGCCACCGACTGTCAGAAGAAAAACAAACACATCCATCTCAATGGAGGTGCCTACATTGGTCCCGATCCGATAAATACCGATTCCCGGCCGTTCAAACTTGTTAGGGTGCACCTACATTGGTCCCGATCCGATAAATACCGATTCCCGGCCGTTCAAACTTGTTAGGGTGCACCTACATTGGACCCGATCCAATAGCCACCGACTGTCAGAAGAAAAACAAACACATCCATCTCAATGGAGATGCCTACATTGGTCCCGACCCGATCCAATCCAACGGCCACCGATTCTTGGCCATTCAAACATGTTTGTTTCTTGACCGATTTCGGACCGACGAAGCAAAATGGCGCCAACCCATATATTGTGTTTCAAAAAGGTCTACAGGTTCTAAATTTTAACCGATTTCGATGGACTTTTTTTTTTATATCAAAGGAAATAAAATTTAGAACAACTTTGTCAATTCACATTTTTGTTTTTACTTTCCCTTGTTTATTAAATTGCGCGGAAAGATGTTTATAACCATTCCAATGTTTATAACGTTCTAATATTTAGAACCTTCCAATGCTTATAACCTTCCCAATACCAATACTTCTCTTACCTCCAACATTCAAACTAATAAAAGGTTTCTATGCTTATTAGATAATATTTCTTAAATTAACCACTCATTTTCTCTTCACTACGAGGTCTTTAATGACGAGCTGTGACTAAATCGGATCGGATCGGGTCGAGACCAATGTAGGCACTCACGTCGGCCGCTGTCGATCAAACTAAATCGGATCGAATCTGATCGGGAGAAATACGGGTCCAATGTAGGTGCAGCCTTAGTTTCTAGCCCGATATCGGACGACCGAGGCAAAATGGCACCAAACGACATATTGTGTTTCAAAAACGCCTACATCCTCTACATCTTAACCGATTTTAATGCTTTTTTTTTTTTTTTTTTTTTTTTTTTTTTTTTTTTTTTTTAATGAAAGCTAATAACAACTTTGTCTAGTCACATTTGTTTTGATTCCCTTTGTTTTGAAAATTAACTGTTACACTAAGATTTTTATTCGTGACAAGGTAATCGAAGGTTTCTATGATTAATATACGGTATTTCTTAAATTAATTACTCATTTTAACTTTACTACGAGTTCATTTCTGAAGAGGTTACTGGATCGGATCGGATCGGGTCAGGACCAATGTAGTCACTCAAGTCGGTCAACCGATATCGGACCGGATCGGATCCAAAATAATACTGGGGTCTCCCGTGGTCTAATGGCTAATGGCTCTAGCGCCTTGGATTCATAAGCGGGAGATGGTGGGTTCGATTCCCAAACTCCGGCAGGAATTTTATCATCCCATGGCTCGCTGGTAAAATTCCTCGCTGCACCCTGGATGTCGGCGCTAATGACCTAGGTGTAGATGCGCCGAAAAAAAAAATACGGTCCAATGTAGGTGCTGCCTAAGTCGTAGTTGGATAGGTATAGATTTTATTTCTGAGCGATCAACTGCATGGTATTCCGCCCTTTCAGTGGCTTGATTTTTAACTATATCACATTGAGAACTATTCTGGCTCCTCTGCTATTTTATTTCTGAGCGATCAACTGCATGGCATTCCGCCCTTTCAGTGGCTTGATTTTTAACTATATCACATTGAGAACTATTCTGGCTCCTCTGCTATTTTATTTCTGAGCGATCAACTGCATGGCATTCCGCCCTTTCAGTGGCTTGATTTTTAACTATATCACATTGAGAACTATTCTGGCTCCTCCGCTATTTTATTTCTGAGCGATCAACTGCATGGTATTCCGCCCTTTCAGTGGCTTGATTTTTAACTATATCACATTGAGAACTATTCTGGCTCCTCCGCTATTTTATTTAATAATTCTTTGTTATTTTAATTTTATATTTCATCATGGAGGTAGGTAAGCTTTAATATTTCTACTAATTTGTCCATCAGGTGCTGTAAGAGTGCTCATGCAGTTTGTCGAGCCTCAGCAACTATTTTGAAATATCTAACGAATGTTGAGGAATCCCCCAAGAAGTAGCGGGTCGTGAGAGGGAGCCTGGCAGGCTTCACATATAGAATGGGGTCCATTGTTATAATATTGTCATAAATCAGGTTCATGTGGCCTATTCTTATCCTTTTCAAAACTGCACCATAACGTCTATTGCCTATGATGGATATCCCCATGTTTCTGCAAGGTGGATTCTCATTGGTTCAATCGTAGTAATGGTTTATGATAGAAAATTTGACAGCATTATTAGGCATATTTGCCTTAAAAACTTTCCCTTCATGCGAAACCCAAGTATTGATTAGTACCAAAGGTTTGATGGGTAGAGTAATTGGAAACGATTAACTGACTTATGTCTAGAGGTCCCGGTATATGCTTCGAAACCGAACCTTCCAAAACCATCGAACACTAAACACTTATTTGATGACAAAGTACACTGTTGAGATTAAAAAAAAAATGTTAAAGTTTCTTTGGGTACTAAGTAAAATTTATCAGTGAGCTCTTCGCACTATGTCTTCCACATTAAATTATTATTTTATGCCTAGCTAATTTAGCTATGCTAATTTTCTAGAGTGAGTGGTTCTGACGATACTGTTTTTTTCTTGTGGTAATCGCCAATGAACCGAGCCCAACAAACAAAAATAATACGTATGGTTTGTAGTTGGACTGTTTGATCTATTTAATCCATTTTTTCAAGTTTTATGTGGATGTGAACGTATCATTTTCGTGAAACAGTCATTTCCAGAGGATCTGAAAACATTGAGTACCCTTTATTTTAGAATCTACAAGAACGGGTTATCTGTTGACTGGAGCACAGTGTTAACAAAACTCTTTGAAGTTCATGAAAAATCGTTCAAAAATTCTTGTCATAATAGGCTTCTGTATTTCTGAGAAGGTTTAAAAAGCACTTTAGTAATAAGTGGATAGTCCTTTAGAAAAATCCGTATAGTACTCAATAGATTGTTTTGCTTTGTAAAGACACTATAGGTTAATTTTTACAGCGACTTACTTTGCTTTGTGGGGCAGATAATTTACTTCTAACCCAATGTTTCCATAACTTCGAGGTTGAAAGCTCTACTTGGTCCAGAATTTGTCTTCAGTAACTGTCTGTTTATTACTTCTCATTGGAACCAGGGTATGTTTGAAAATTCGTTATGAATTCCAGAAGTATAGTTGAAACCCCCGTCGAAATGTTCTGACCTGACCCAATGTGAGGTGAACGGCCCCCTAATCAATGTAGCCTTGCCTGAATAACACGCAAGAGCTTCGGCTCCGACTAGCCTGCATTCACGCAACCTCTTCTTTATCTCTCTCAACCAATGAAAATCTTTCCCGTCCTCATAATGTGTATCTGGAGCCAGGAGTTTTACGGTTTTAATTAGTTACTAACATCGTCGGCGTACTTTTACGATTTTAGTACTTGAACAGGAATTAGAAAGAAAACAATTAGCAATTTAGCGTAAAAAAGCTCTCATATATTATTTACGTAGGCATTTTGATGTGTAAAATGGCTTGAAATATTTAATATTTCGTTCAATGTTGTAAGAATGCGATTACTGTAACAATATTGGAATCACGCGAAGATAAGGTAGCACCTAGTTTAGTTTGGTTTAGTTTTCATTTCATTTATGGAAATTTATAATAGAATAATTAAAGGGGTCGGGACAAAACAGTGCCAAGCAACATTTTTAACAAAACTTCACTGCAGCTGCTATATGTTGGATATTACGTGGGACTATCAGTCAGTCGATGGTCAAATGCTACTGAAATATGACTACGAGTTCCGTATGCTACTTAATTTTGTTGTCCCTAACCATTTCAACTGATAGTCCCACATAATATCCAACTTATGGCAGCTACAGTTATGTTTTGTTAAAAATGTTGTTTGGCACTATTTTTGCCCGACCCCTTCAATTGCAGTAAGATGGTTTTAACCTTTTACGCGTATATCCTGTAAACGTTTTATAAAATGAAGTTACTTATTCGATGGCAACCCTTGTATATTCGTATTACTTTACTGCGTTTTCCTGGATCTTCACCAATGTCGAGCAATCTATACCTAACTCATTTAACGAATTAATGTAACCGTCACCCCATCACATAGAAAACAAAAAAGTCCGACTCGCAGGAACTGCCTCATCTTAGCGCGGTTCCGTTCTTACCCCTAGTCTAATTTTGAAAGATTAAAATAGAAGCAGTTATTATTTTGTTGAGAGGAGATCGTTGACCGTTGATGATGCAAGGTAGGGATTGTCCGGGTTAGGTCACTGCTACTTAATAATACATACCCCATATGTGTATGTATGTGGGCATATATATGTACATATGTGTGCGTGTATATGTGTATGTGTATATGCATATATATAAATATATATATATTATATATGTATATATATATATATATACATATATATATATATATATGTTAAGTATATTTACATAGTGCATATATTAGTGTTAAATATGTCCTACTTGTATTTACAGCCCTGATGAAGGCTTGAAGTTCAAGCCGAAACGTCGGCACAATAAAACCATTTTTACGATAAAATGTAGTTTTATTAAGTAGCAGTGACCGAACCCTGACAGTTATATTTTGGTTCCACCAGTCTTGAAAGGTAGGATTTACAATCTTACCTGGAAGGGTCGGCAACACTAGAAACCGTCCCGCTAGTTACAAAGTCTTGGAATCTTGGAACTCTATATTTCTAACAATAAATTGTTTTTGTTATTTTACTTAACCTGTTTTATTTTCGAATACATTATCCAACTATAAGCAATTAAAAAATAACAAGGAATAAAATACAGACAAAAAGAACACTTCGAATAAGCGAAATCAATTACTTTAAAGCTTTAAGCTCTTATTTCTCCGATTGACATCGCCTAATCAAAACTTTTATTAGAACCTTTTATGTAGAGCATTTAATAAGCTTTCTAATGGTATTCTTCCGTTTACCAAAATTCTCAACAGTTTTCGAGATATTAATGAAAGTTCCCAAAATTTATATTATTTCTAGCAACAGAAAATTGGCCTCATTTTTCATATCCTGTTTTACACACAAAATTTTCGCAACATAAGAAATTACAAAAATAATAAGCAATAAAAAACGAAGGGAAAGAGACAAAAATTACAACAAGAACGACAAAAACCCGTTCATAAGAACAAAACAGACGTATTTGAAGTTTTAAGCACTTATTTCTCCGATTGACATAACCTAATCAAAAATAGTTTTAGAATCTTTTTTGTAGAGAATTTAGTAAGCTTTCAAATAGTTTCTATCCACTTACCACGATTTCCCAACCGTGTTCGAGATATTAATGAAAGTATACGAACTTCCCAAAACTTTTCATGTCTGTTCATAAAATATTTTATTCTAACCCTTCCTTAACTCCAAACGTAACAAAACTTTCAACATATTAGTTTTAATGAAAGTAGAACATGCAGATAAAGTTTCAACTGAATCCCGTAATTTTAAGTACCCAAACCAAAAACGGTATTCAAAAACTATTTTTCCAATTTTCTCGAAAACGGTTTAAGCGATCGCCTTCAAAAGGGTTTCATTCGTTTTTCTAGCCCAGGAATCATATAAAACGAGTACTTACAAGCTTATGAACTCAAAAACGTAAGCGTTACGATTTTTTTTGCGCGAATTTCGCCCCAAACGCCATCTTCCAGTAGGCGGATTTTGCTGGTTAACGAACTTGACCTTTCAAATTGGACGAAGGATTTTTGTACCAAATTTCATCAAAATCGGACCATTCGTCTTCTATCTAGAGAGCGAACAGACAAATATATATATATATATATATATATATATATATATATATATATATATATATTTATATATATATATATATATATATTTATATATATATATATATATAAATAAATATATACATATATATATATATATATATATATATACAAATTTGAACCACCGTTATTTTCGGTCTCTAGGGGTTCTGAAACGCGAAATTTTCTAGTCGGCACTTCCGGATTGTTTCATTGTATCAACCCTATAAGCGGGGTTCCTGCCTATGGGGGAGGGAGGAACCGCGCTAAAAAAAAATGAAGAAATAGTACTTGCTAACTACGAACTCGACTTACACACGAATACGTACCTAATAGACCAATACGTTACTGCGAAATTAACGTCAAGCCTGTATTGAATGACTGTTGGAGAACGAACAATAATAACTCCATAAGGTTTGGCAAGGCCTGTTAGAAAATGATAGGCAGTATAGAAACTCTGTACTGATCTACGATAAGAGATGTACAAATATATTGCCGTATAACATTATATTAACAGTAATATTAGGTGACATTTTCGTTTATACATTTAGCTTAAAACATTGAAACTCATTTACGCATATACCATTAACCAAGGTGGTTTTCTGGTCTGATCAATTTCAGATGATATTTTGGCGTTTTTTAATTTTGCAAAAGAAGCGGAGATCCAAATAAATAAATAATCCTCTTTGAGATAAGTGAAAACAAGTGGAATTTTGGTTTCAGGTGTTCCAATATAACGGATTCAGTTCACGACAATTTCACACGTTCGACATTTATCCAAAACTAATATTTGTTGATTTTGGCTACGGTTGGAAGAAAGAAAATATTTCCTAGAATTAGCGAATAAGGCGGAGGGTCAATAAAACTTCGCCACACACTTTTTATTTATCTTCCCTACATGTTTCGTACCATTCTGGCGCCTCTTCAGGGGGATATACTTAAAACATAAATTCAGCCTCAACCTGAGGAGGAGAACCTCCCACTAGCTGGCCTCTTCTAGACTGGCCATTGACTGAACGAATCCAATATGGTGTCAAATAGTCAGCTGATCGATAATCGATCTGTCATATCTTTAAAATTGTTGAAAATATTTCCTTTTAAATATTTCGTAAAAAGATAGAAAATCTTGATGGATGGAAAGCGAACATTCGTAAGGTAACACTACTTCCTACAACTAAGATTTATCCATTTATCACATGAAGGCAACTACACCCCTGGCCAAATTTTATTGAACACCTATTATCCTTGGTATATCTCTATTATTTCAAGGTCAAGAAATTAGGATAATTTGGGTATCTAAAACTAAAGACAAAACTCCGTTTGAAATTATTTTATTAGAAGTATAAACTTTATAATATTTTTTAAAAAAATGTATTCAGTTGAAAGTTGGCCAAATTTAATTGTACACTTAAACATTAATTCAAATACACAACAAAAATTAAAAAAAAACTTGTAATCAATGGTATTACTATTTAGTTCAATAACTTTTAAGAGTCTTCTGAGCATTGAGCAGCACAAATTTTTCAACATATCTGGCTTACTGATTTTAATATTGTCTGCTGCTTTACGCAGAAGCTTTACGTTCCTTTCTTGTAAACCTCTGCAGATATTGCTTGCCAATAATTTTTGATGGGATTGAGGTCTGGAGAACGCCATTTCGGACAACCCCTGTTTTGTCGCTCTGGAAGTATGAACGGGTGCATTGTCTTGTAAAAAATAATATTTTCTATCTGGGAACAAAGATTTCATCCAGGACAAGACTTTTTCTCGCAAAAGAGTTAAATAAAGAAATAAAGCTTGCCATTAATTCGTCCTGAGAGTTTTTCCAAGAGAAAATCGCCTGATGCTGTTATTGCACCCCAAACCATGACTCCCCCACCTCTTGATTGGTGTTTAGGACGGTTAAATGAGGTACTAGGACCATCTTCCAAATAACTAAACTCATTATCTAGACCATCTTTAGAAAATTTTTTCTTATCCGTGAATACGGCTCATGTTCAGATGAACTAGTCTAATGAAAGCCACTCGCGAACTTTTTTTACGCGAAATTCTCGATGAGCGTTGGTTAGAGGAATTTGTTTAACAACTTTTTTCCATTTCACACCAATTTCTGGCAGAAATCGTCTTATTGTTCTCGTGGAGGCAATTAAATTGAGATTTTCCTTGAGTTTCCTGGACGTTACTAGTTCTTCTTCTTTAGCTAATCGCCGGATTTCTCTTTTTATGCGCGATTCTGATCTCCTATTTATTTTTCGGCTGGGTCCTCTTTTCATTTTAATTCTATTATAATCGTTTTTCACCATATACGCCACTGTAGTATGCGGAAGATTAAATTTTTCCGCCACCGCTCTACCGTTGAGGATAACCGTTCTACTTCTTTTCTCACTCATGAAATTAAATCTAACGAATACATTTTGGATTAATACTAGATCTGTCTCAGACAGCAGCAAACTTTAAACTGACTTAATCCATCGGTTTCAGGGTAGATAAGAGGTGTACAATATTATTTGGCCAAGCTTTGTTTATCAGTTTCTGACTAATCCTATTTCTATTCCAAAATAGAGTTAGCAGATATCCTAGTCAGGTCATTCGCCTTATTATTTGTTTTATATACCACCAAATAGTAATTTACATTCATTTAAAATTATCAATTAAATCAAGATTTAATGTTTTGCAATAACAACAAAGTGTAGAAATAAATTTGGCCAGGAGTGTATTCCAAACCCTACCATTGGTAAGTATTGGATGGATGCACGCTATGATGACGCAGTTTCGGTGTTTTGGCCTTTATACCACTTGGAGGTTGACTATTGGTTACATTTCGTTGAGTACACTCAGAGTTACTGTCACAAATCAACTCAATTGAAAAATAAAAAATGTAAATATACAAAGTGACATCCTTAATATTATGCATTAGGGTCATTTTCATTCTGCTTTTCATCTTATGGAGTAAATGATAAACCATTCAACAGCTGTAAGGAAATCCATATAAAAATGTAAATATACAAAGTGACATCCTTAATATTATGCATTAGGGTCATTTTCATTCTGCTTTTGATCTTATGGAGTAAATGATAAACCATTCTGCTTTTTATCTTATGGAGTAAATGATAAACCATTCAACAGCTGTAAGGAAATCCATATAAAAATGTAAATATACAAAGTGACATCCTTAATATTATGCATTAGGGTCATTTTCATTCTGCTTTTCATCTTATGGAGTAAATGATAAACCATTCTGCTTTTGATCTTATGGAGTAAATGATAAACCATTCAACAGCTGTAAGGAAATCCATATAAAAATGTAAATATACAAAGTGACATCCTTAATATTATGCATTAGGGTCATTTTCATTCTGCTTTTCATCTTATGGAGTAAATGATAAACCATTCTGCTTTTGATCTTATGGAGTAAATGATAAACCATTCAACAGCTGTAAGGAAATCCATATAAAAATGTAAATATACAAAGTGACATCCTTAATATTATGCATTAGGGTCATTTTCATTCTGCTTTTCATCTTATGGAGTAAATGATAAACCATTCTGCTTTTGATCTTATGGAGTAAATGATAAACCATTCAACAGCTGTAAGGAAATCCATATAAAAATGTAAATATACAAAGTGACATCCTTAATATTATGCATTAGGGTCATTTTCATTCTGCTTTTCATCTTATGGAGTAAATGATAAACCATTCTGCTTTTGATCTTATGGAGTAAATGATAAACCATTCAACAGCTGTAAGGAAATCCATATAAAAATGTAAATATACAAAGTGACATCCTTAATATTATGCATTAGGGTCATTTTCATTCTGCTTTTCATCTTATGGAGTAAATGATAAACCATTCTGCTTTTGATCTTATGGAGTAAATGATAAACCATTCAACAGCTGTAAGGAAATCCATATAGAAATGTAAATATACAAAGTGACATCCTTAATATTATGCATTAGGGTCATTTTCATTCTGCTTTTGATCTTATGGAGTAAATGATAAACCATTCTGCTTTTGATCTTATGGAGTAAATGATAAACCATTCAACAGCTGTAAGGAAATCCATATAGAAATGTTTTTAGGTTAGATGGAACAATAGAAAATGGGAGACATTTGTTCCATTTTAGATCATCGCTCTATGAATAGTCATGCTCCATTGTGAATATTAAACAAGGCTATTCAAGGTTTATGTAAACACAATATTTGGAAGATGTTTCACTCATTTCACACAATTATGAAATTACTTTTTTTTATTAGCGATATATAAATAATGGATGTTCTGCAAAAGTCATATATCATCATACATGTTCTATTTCTCCTTCAAAGATATAATATAAATGTATAGAATATTATGATTATTTCAATTGTTTCCGCCTTCACAGTCCACAACCTGCTTATAAAACAATTCGTATGTGCTGGCAAAAAATATCGACGTAATGTAACCAGGAAAAGCTTATTAATGGTGTTAATTGAAATTTAACTAATTTTTAAAGGTAGTAGCTGCAATACTGATGACAAACCCTTTTGAAACAGGGTGAATGATATGTGAACAGATTTGTGAAGGTATTATTAGTTTTAAAGATAATTTTAAGAAATTTAATTGGGGGTTATTATTTTAATGCCATGTAATGTGTTTTTCTTCTAATTTTACGAGGATGGCCCTGAGGCCGAAACGTTAAAAATGAAAAGTTATAAGCAAATAAATAAAGATGGTTGAGGTGAAGATCGTAGGCAATTAAGAGTGTAAATAACCAGGAATATATATATATATATATATATATATATATATATATATATATATATATATGTATGTATGTGTGTGTGTGTGTGTGTGACTGAAATTATTAAGACCTCAAATATTGTCCAATTTTGATGAAATTTGGCGTACAAATATTTCTTGTGTTTTTGTTGTTAGGAATAACATTTGTTTCGAGCAAAAGGGGCAGTGTTTTGTTGATACACTTGCAGAGTATTGTTTTTATTTATATTTTGACCTGACGAATTGGATGAAACCACTTTCAAAGCGACTTCCTGAATGGTGCATGGCCATTACAGTTAATCAAGATATAAATATGAAAACATTTTAAGCTAAAAAAAAATGAGCATGTTTGGAGAGTTAAAATGAGTAAAATAATCCTTTCAAAGTTCAAAATTACTATTCACTACTAAGTTTATGATGGATAAATCTAGCTGTGCAGCATTTGTAGCTTTCCTCGTTTATGAGAATTCTTTACTTATTTCATCTCAACATTGTGAAAAGTTAATTGTTGCTTAATAACTATGTAATACATTTACATAATTCAATGACTATGTCATCTATTTACATTTTTGTGCCAGGCCGCTTACAAAAGAAGAATTCCTTTTTGATTTCACTCAAGAATTCATGACATTTATAGATCAAATCAATTAGGAATACGTTTGAAACAGCCAGGCTTTCTAATGAGCACTGTACCGTGTAAAAACTTTTTATATGTTATGGTTAATTTATTTTATTAACCTTATTCGTTACATTTATTTTTATTTGGAATTTATTTTAGTTTTAGACCATTTCGGCGAATGAACTTTTTCAATATTAGTGATTAGTTACCACTGTAATGTGGAAGCTAATGTTTGCTTTGTTTTAGTTATTTAGGTCTTTGTTGTATGTCAGGTCAATGATACCATATCACCATCCAAAGTATGGTATAAATGTGTGTCTATTAGGCATTTCATCACTTTGTCAATGTACTGGCTACCATTAGAACGTAATTCCGTTATATTGTAAGGGAATTTGAGAGTTAGCCCGAAAGTACTGTCTGTTAGAATATGTTTTATTGATAATTCTATATTGCAGTAGGTAAAAGTGGGTTTGTCCTGACTTGATATAATTCCCGAGTGTGGCCAATCCTTTGATGGCATAATATAACTTCTTGTCGTCTCTTTGGTCTGTTACTGGATGAACATTCGTGTACATTGTTCTTGATTTTTCGAAACTTGTTGTAAGTCGTGTTGTAACAGTATTCTTGCCGTTTATTTGTTACATATCTCTTACATGCGGCCTGGAGATCTTGGTGTATCAAGTAGTGTACGTTTGGATCCTTTCGTAGAGTTGCTAATTTAGCTTTTCTGCATTACTTCGTCTTCGTGTCCGGGCAACCAGAACATTGTAAAGTGTTTATTTTTTTTATGCATATTTTTTGAGAATTACACATGATATGAGATGTGTGTTTTAACTGACTTAATGAGATTGTAATCCCCAAAAAACATAAATGTGAAATAGGGGCCAAGTTCCTGCCCCCACAAAGAAACACTCCCTTCCTCAAAAATATCCCCTCCTAAAACCCCCCAAAAACGCCTTACCATTCTACACTCCAAAAAAGTAGTAAGAGTTGGTATATTAATTCGACCAAAAATATTTGCCAATACAAGAGATGATACAAGAAAGAAATGTCCAAGTTCATTACTTGAAAGACCTCATAGTTACTTACTAAGAACAGTAAAGACACTTCAACTGACCTTTAAAAACAACAATAAAAATACTTATATCCAGTTACTAAACTATCACTTTCCTCAAGCAGGTATATTCTTAAACTTGGCAATGTTTTTTTTGTGCCGAAATTATCTTTAGAGAAAAACTAAACATTGCCAAGTTTAAGAATATACCTGCTTGAGGAAAGTGATAGTTTAGTAACTGGATATAAGTATTTTTATTGTTGTTTTTAAAGGTCAGTTGAAGTGTCTTTACTGTTCTTAGTAAGTAACTATGAGGTCTTTCAAGTAATGAACTTGGACATTTCTTTCTTGTATCATCTCTTGTATTGGCAAATATTTTTGGTCGAATTAATATACCAACTCTTACTACTTTTTTGGAGTGTAGAATGGTAAGGCGTTTTTGGGGGGTTTTAGGAGGGGATATTTTTGAGGAAGGGAGTGTTTCTTTGTGGGGGCAGGAACTTGGCCTCTATTTAACATTTATGTTTTTTTGGGGATCTCATTACTTTTTTCTAAGTATTAAATAGAATTTAGTTGCCGCATACCTACTGGCTTTTGTACTTCATATAAAACCACGGTATTTGGATTCTGCATAAGGTTCTCCTTACTGCTTGATATTTGATACCAATAATCAACCTACATACATCTAATCACTAGCCTAGAAAAGTTAGAAGCTCTTCCAGATGACATTACTCTAGAGGACAATTTGATTGCTCTCTTAACTAAACTATTACACTGTAAAACACAGGAACCTTATCCCGAGGATAAAGATCACAATAGGGAAAGTGCAGAAGGCCTTCAAGAAAAATATAAGAACAAAGACGATAAATTTTGGGTTTGTGATCCTAAACTTTGTAATTTAGATGGCTCGACTTTGAAAAACTTAGTATCTGCTTTGAAGTATATTATGCAGTGAACCCCTAGGACTTTATTTACTACATTTAAGAAAGAAGTCACAACTGTTTTTGTTAAGATGCGTCGAAATGTTTTTTAAAACATCAAATATAGGATCTCCTACCAAGAGGATTCATTTGATACTCCACATGATGGGTTTCAGAAGGAATGATGGCATTTCGATGGAACAAAAAGTAGAAAACGTCATAGGTAATATGACACTTCCGTATCAAGACCTACCTGCGTGCCAAGTTTGGTCAAAATAGGCCAAACGGTGTGAATTTGTATAAGAAACAAACATACAGACAGACAGCTGAAAGACCTTTTTTACCTAGCCTAGTGCATTCCCCGGACCAAGGCCTACCTGTGTACCAAGTTTGGTCAAAATCGATCAAATGGTGTGAATTTATGTAAGGAACAAACATGCAGACAGACAGCAGATAGACGATTTTGACTAGCCTATGACTACCCGGATAAAGACCGACATGTGTGTCAAATTTTGTCAAAATCGGTCAAACGGTGTGTATTTGTATAAGGAACAAACAGACAGACAGACAGCTGATAGGCAATTTAACCTAGCCTATGATTCTCCCCGTATCAAGACCCATCTGTGTCCCAAGTTTGGTCAAAATCGGTCAAACGGTACGGATTTGTAAGAGGAACAAACATACAGACAGACAGCTGGTAGCTCAGATTTCTACTGAGCCTATATGCTTCTAATTGTTTCTTAAAACATCAAATATAGGTTCTTCATACCGAGACAATTCATTTGATACCCCACATCATGGGTTTCGGACGGAATGATGGGTTTCCGAAGGAAGTTCAAAACTGGCACGCCCCCGCCCCGGAAGCGGAGTCAAACACAACTTTTCGCAATTTTTCGATTTTTTCCTTTAATAACGTCTTCATATCTATCTTCATGCAAAATTTCAAGTCTCTAGCATCATGGGAAGTGCCTAATAATTTTGATGAGTGAATGAGTGAGTGAGTCCTATAAATCCGGAGGCTTATGCCGGAACTTGGCCTGGCGCATTACCCTGCGCCTAGATGAACTAAGTGAGTTAGTGCGTATTATAATTTTATTTTCTTCAGTGTCTGGTTTGATGTTTAGCCCTAGTTTTATGGCTTTCTTGGAATAACTGTTTTCACTAAAAACAGCAGCTACCCTGCCCCATGTGGAGTTTTTTACGTGTCTATTTGGAATTTAATGTATTAATGCTGAGATTTATTATTATCTACAATTAGTACTTTACCTGTATGTTATGAAATCTATGGGCGCACAAACGATGGGGCGTAAAAAAAATGGAGTACCTAACAAACTAATAAAGTATCTCCGTTTAAGGATACTACACCGAGGAAGACATAAAAATAATGATATTATAATATAACAAACAATACATGGGAGAGTATTCATGGTGTTTATTATAACTCTTGCGATTTGTTTCGTGACTAGAGAATTGTTGGTCTTAGAGGAATTTCGTTTGCAAAAGCTGTACTTTCAAAATGATAGGTAGGAAAGACGGCTACTGGCTATTGAAACAGTATCGCAGATCGAACGGGATCAAGTATTCCCTAAAAGAAAACTACTTTCTGCACAACAACAAAAAAAAAAAACAAGCAGAAATGCCTGCCGTTTGATGAGAACGGAGGCTGCCGTGCCGGGTAATAGTATAGGATTTGTAGACAAGAAGGAGAACACGTTCTCTATCGGTCAATCTGTACAATTGATAGTTCGTGCCGATCAAAGTAGTGGTTCCCAGCTGCGGGTCAAACGGAGTCATCCCGACTTACGAGATAACCACCTCCTTTCGGCTTTTCTTGCTCAATTGTCTTAGGTCTTTTAAGGGATTCCGGCATAAGATAGCTTTCGAAGGGGTCTGCTTTCAGGTATAATTTGATGTTTTACAACTTGAGGCTCAAAATTTGCTTTAAATCACGTTTAATGGACATAAATTATTTTCCTTTTGTATTACATTCTTTAGATAATATATAATAATCATAAACCACAACTACAAATTATATCAACATTCCTAAATATAGTATAATTTATAGAAAAATATATTTGTTCTCCGTTTTACTATTCACTATTTTTCCTGGAAGTACATTTTCTATTATTTTTCTTTTTATAAGGTTCTTTTATTTATTAAGTATTTTAATATTTTTGAAATCAATCGTCTGTTTTAGTACGGTTCTTCCCTCCCTTCATAGGGAGGAAAGAACCCCGCGTATAAGGTTAATCTCATGAAACAATCTGGAAGTGCCGACTAGAAAATTTTGCGTTTCACAACCCCTAGAGACCGAATATAACGGTGGTTCAAATTTGTATATATATATATATATATATATATATATATATATATATATATATATTTGTCTTCGCGCTTTCCTGGTCTCAATAATGGTCCGATTTTCATGAAATTTGGTACAAAAATCTTTCGTCTAATTTGAAAGGTTAAGTTCGTTAGCCATAGCTTTAACCGTTTTCGAGAAAATTGGAAAAATAGTTGTCGAATAACGTTTTTGGTTTTGGTACTTAAAATCATGGGATTCAGTTGAAACATTTTCTGCATGTTCGAATTGCATCAAAACTAATATGTTAAAATTTTAGTTACGTTTGGAGTTAAGGAAGGGTTAGAATAATATATTTTATTAAGAGACATGAAAAGTTTTGGGAACTTGGAATATTTTCATTAATATCTCGAACAAGGTTGGGAAATCGTGATAATTGGATAGAAACTATTTGAAAGCTATCTAAATTCTCTACAAAAAAGATTCTGAAACAATGTTTGATTAGGTGATGTCAATCGGAGAAATAAGTGCTTAAACTTTGAAGTAATCGATTTCGTTTATTCGAACAATTATTATTTTGATTGGATTTTTTTCAATAAAACAAGGCTAGTAAATGAGAAGGATGTTCACGCGTATATACAAAATAATTTTGGAGGGGGCTGGGAGAATTTCGGGGGGGGGGGGGGCTGAGAGGATTTTGGGGGTAAGGAATACTAACAATCTAGAACTTGGAATAGTTCGACAATTAAAACACTATTACGCCCAAAAGAAATTATTTTTTTCTGAACTGATTGATCTTATTATTATTTTTAAGGTTTTTACTACACATTTTTACCTATTGCGGGGGGTGCAGTCCTCTATGCCCCCCCTTATCTACGCCCATGCATGTTGTTTTTTTTTTATTGATGTATAGAGCTTTACTTTAGAATGAGACCTGGATTGTGTAATTTCCGCTTCTGTGTAAGTTACTACTACCGGTTTCCCTGACGCCTTAACCCTGGATTGACACCGTGGGGTGAAAAATACCCCTCACATTGTCGTATGGCGTGTTTCTTAATTTCTGTAAATATTAGAGACTCCCTCCTTCTTCCTAAATAATCGGAAGTGCATTTTCTGGTATAAACTAATATAAACAAAGCCAGCTGTCTGATAATCGCTGCATGACAAAATCGCGAGTTGTGTGTGGTTAACATATGTCTTTTTCGCTCATCTGATTGACCTTCACGGGACGATTACATTTATTTCACGACTTTCCAATTGAAAAAATGGCCTGAAAACTGCCCAGAAAAGATTTTCTCTTTTTTGGGCTACCGACTGGTGAAAGCTCAGGTGGCAATTAGTGCCTACTAGAGAAGATACCAAAAGCACTGAAGATACTGATGCTTATTGTTTTGGGAAAGAATCAACTCCTGATGGCCCTTCAACATCTTTCGCTATCTTGTACAAACACGTGAGATGTTCATTTTGACAGAAAGGATGACGAAAATACTATGTGCTGTGTGTAGAAGGGCGATGTGCCGCGGTAATCACCGATCATCAAAATGTTGACGAGTCTTAATTGGACAAAACATTGTATTTTCCAAAAGTTCGTATTTTTTATGGCTTTTGATCATTCTAGTTTATTGTTCGTAATAAGTATTTTCAGTTTAGTAATATTGCTCTTAGAATAATTATTTGGTGTTCAAGAATGCTGAGTTTTAGGATTTCCTAACTATTTTGTGAATTTAACTTAACATTTTGCAGATTTATTCCTGTTTGAATTTATTTCATGATGTTCCATGCATTGTTTTTGTGTAGAAAAGCAAAAGAAAAAAAAAATTGATTTTTTTTTTTTTTAAATTTTCAAATTATGGGGTAAAATTTACCCCACGGTGTCATTACCGCAGATGTCAATAGCAGTGTCAATCCAGGGTTAATATCACTTTTATTCGAGATGTTCGAGAGGATGTTGACAATTTTCACGAGATATACAAAAAAAAAAAAAAAGGAAGTTTTTTTCTATTCTAAGATTTTCAAATGACATTAGGGATAAGAACGGAACCGCGCTAAGATGATGCAGTTCCTGCGAGCCGGACTTTTGGTTTAATTGCATGAAGTGGCTTTTTTCGTAGTAATTTGTATATTTTTAAAGTGGATTGTTAACCTCTTCTTAAAAATCTGTCCTGACTCTGTTAGATATAATTTCTAATAAATGGCTAAGATAATTTTGAAACCAGATGATATGAACGAGGTGTGTCTAAAAGGTTCAGTGAATGGTATTATAAAAACTTAAAAAGTCCGACTCGCAGGAACTGCATCATCTTAGCGCGGTTCCTTTCTTATCCCTAGTCTAATTTGGAAAGATTAAAATATTTATTTATTGATAAGGCTTCGCAACTCTGGCGAATCGCCTGAAGATTAAAATAGAAGCAGTTATTATTTTGGTTCCACCAGTCTTGAAAGGTCTTGATTTACGATCTTACCTGGAAGGGTCGGGCAACACTTGAAAGGGTCCCGCTAGTTACAAGGTCTTGGAATCTAGGAAATCTATATTTCTAACAATAAATTGTTTTGTTATTTTACTTAACCATTTTTATTGTAAAATACATTATCCAAATATAAGCAATTAAGAAATAACAAGGAATAAAAACAGACAAAAAAACCGTTCGAATAAACGAAATCAACTACTTCAATGTTTTAAGCACTTATTTCTCCGATTGACATCGCCTAAATAAAAACTTTCGTCAGAACATTTTTTGTAGAGCATTTAGTAAGCTTTCGAATGGTAACCTTTCGCTTCCCAAGATTTTCAACCGTTTTCGAGAAATTATACGAAGTTCCCAAAACTTTTCATTATTTCTAGCAATAGAAAATTGGTCTCATTTTACCTATCCTGTTTTACACACAAATACATTTTCCTAACATAAGAAATTACAAAAATAAAAATCAATAAAAAACTAAGGGAAAGAGACAAAAATTACAAAAAGAACGACAAACGCCCGTTCATAAGAACTAAACAGACGTATTTGAAGTTTTAAGCACTTATTTCTTCGACTTACATCACCTAATCAAAACTTGTTTCAGAATCTTTTTTGTAGAGAATTTAGAAACCTTTCAAATAGTTTCTATCCACTTATGAAAATTTCCCAACCGTGTTCGAGATATTAATGAAAATATACGAAGTTCCCAAAACTTTTCAGGTCTGTTCATAAAATATTTTATTCTAACCCTTCCTTAACTCCAAACGTAACATAACTTTCAACATATTAGTTTTAATCAAAGTAGAACATGCAGATAATGTTTCAACTGAATCCCGTGATTCTAAGTACCCAAACCAAAAACGGTATTCAAAAACTATTTTTCCAATTTTCTCGAAAACGGTTAAAGCTATCGCATTGAAAATGGTTTCATTCGTTTTCCTAGCCTCAGAAGCCTATAAAAAGAGTACTTACAAGCTTATGAACTCAAAAACGTAAGCGTTACGATTTTTTCTGCGCGAATTTCGCCCCAAACGCCATCTTCCAGTGGGCGGATTTTGCTGGTTAACGAACTTGACCTTTCAAATCGGACGACGGATTTTTGTACCAAATTTCATCAAAATCGGACCTTCAGGGAAGCCAGAAATGAGCGAACTGACAAATATATATATATATATATATATATATATATATATATATATATATATATATAAATAAATATATACATGTATATATATATATATATATATATATATATATATATATATATATATACAAATTTGAACCACCGTTATTTTCGGTCTCTAGGGGTTCTGAAACGCGAAATTTTCTTGTCGGCACTTCCGGATTGTTTCATTGTATCAACCTTATAAGCGGGGTTCCTCCCAATGGGGGAGGAAGGAACCGCGCTAAAACAGAATATTAAATTATAATACCTGTATCGACCTTCAAAATACTCTTCACCAGCCACCAACTTACTTGTGACAGAGTTCTTATAACGCTTGCAAACTGTTGTAGAATCGTTCTCTTAATAGCCGAAAGTGGTTCTGAGCCTGCTTGACGTCCGCAAACCGTAACCTTTTATTGTCCAGCTTAGGACGTAGAACAAAAACAAATCAGGCACCAGATCTGGAGAATACGGGGATGTTACAAAACTGTCGCGCCACGCTGAGTCAAAAATTGTCTTGGCATGATGCTAGTATGCAACAGTTTGAAAAATACACCATAATCTCCAAATCTGGCGTCTGTTGATCATATTTGTTTAAGCAGGTATCGCCGTTTGCGGACGTTCAGAACCATGTGAAGGTTATTCTAAGAATGATGAAAAATTCTCCAACAGTTTTTAAACGTTATACGAACGTTGTCAGAACGGTGGAGAGTATATCGAATCAATAAAGGTATTTAAAATTAACATTCTGTTTTTATCATACCATTCACCGGACCTTTTAGACAAACCACGTATACCAACTGTGTCATGTGTAAAATAATTAATAATAGGTGATTAAGAAAGTGTTCATTCATGTTTTGGGCTACTGTTGCAGTGACCTATTGAACACGACTTATTGAAGATGAAGGAAAACGAGGGACCAAGAATATTCAAACCAGTAATATAGTCCGTTTCCAGCCATTGAAATTTAAGGCTCGCCTAGTCATAATGTTAAGGCTCATATAAAATCAGTTGGCTAGAATGTAACTAGTGTACGTAACCCGATCATAGTGTTTTGTTTATTTTGCAATGGAACATCTTATATAACATTCCCATAACAAATTATTGAACAGCTTCATGTTACGAGGATTTAAACTGAATTATTTCCACGTTTTTTTTGGGTTTTTTTCATGTTAAGAAAGTTCGGTCCAAACTAATAAGGAAGGGAGGCGTACTTCTACCTTGGGTGGGGAATTTTTGAAAAATCCAAAATCTATTGTGCCGATTCTGCTTATTACGGAACACAACGATAATTAGTTCAATGGCTTCTGTAGTGGGTACGAATCGAGGTCCGTAGGCCCACCCTGGCTGTAATTAATTTATTCATGGGTGCCTGCAAAAGTGAAGATCAGACGGCCGGAGCATATTACTGACTAACCGGTGCGGATCATAATGAAAACTAAAATACTCGTCACTCAGCAGTGAATAAAAAAATATAAGAAAAATAATGATAGATAAGTATAGTACTTAACCGGTAGGTAGAGGCTTTTTGGCTGTTGCCTGGTGAGAATTTAGGCATCCAAGAAGAGAGTATGTGAGCTTGTATATTTGGATATATATACATACATATATATATATATATATATATGTATGTATATAAACATACTTTTGATGCCTGGTATCTGGTAACGTATTAACGCCAGGTATCTGGTAACGTATTATTGTACTCTGAATAGGGGCAGGATTAATTCAATCTTTATAGGTATAGATTAATCTGTAACTTTAAGTATAAATCCGGAGGAAATATTTCAAGATTAGGATTAAAACCAATTATATAAATCACTTTTCGATCGAAAATATGACTAAGATAAGATATCTTTCTCAAAGAATTTAGTGTTATAAAGGAACTATGAATAACTGTAGCATTCTACATATATCATTTGTGAAATAGATTAACAATAAAACCAGATAAACATATCTTAGTAGATTCTCATCTATAGGAGAGAGAAAAATTATTCTTCGTAGCAATGTGTTTTGCAACAATGTTTACACGACGGCAAGCTTCTTTATTGAGGCCTGCTAGGAGGTCTACAACTAGTGGGTCATTCAACTCTGAGTGGTTCACTATTTTTACATTTATCTATATTCTAAATGCGAGGGAGGAATTAATTTTCTTATGTGAGCAAAGAGACATTATATATATATATATATATATATATATATATGTATGTATATATATAATTGGTGACCCTAGATTCGTTCCCTTTTACACTTCAATGCGAAAATCCTTTTCGATTCAGTATTTATCAGATTTAGTAATAATTCCATATAATTGCTAAACGAAAATATTCAAATTACTTTAAATAATTGTTACTTCTTATCTTATATTTTTTCCCTTTCTCCTCGAAGACATAGTAAATAATATTTTCCAGTTCTTTGAGAAATGATGTTGACTCCCCGTGGAAAAGTGGCTAACGTTTTGGATTCTCATGCGGGAGATAGGGATTCGAGGCCCTTCTGCATCAAGGTTTTTCTCATTTTAGAAAAAATAGCCTTCAAAAATTCATTTTTGAGAAACTTCCCAGCTGCACCATGGTTGTGGGCGCCTACTGGACAAGATGTCGGTGCGCCGTACGAAAGGACTAAAAAACTAAGACAAAAATTCCTTTAGTGATTTACTCATTTATTACTTCAAATTATGCAAAGATGTTGAATTTTAGTAATTGATTTCTTCTTATGGGGAACCCTGAAGCAGGAAGTTTATACAGTATCGCCAACTGAAGGGAGGAATTAAGAGACCGAATCATAGATGAAGTGGACCAAATATCATCAGAACAGTATTTAACAGCAATTTATCAAGTCAGTTCTTCATGTAATGATTACGTTTCTGCAAGAGGTCAACATTAAAAAAACTAAATTAAATAGACATAAAAAATTTTAAATATATATATATATATATATATATATATATATATATAAAATATAATTTAAATAAATAAAAAAATTTAAATAAATGAAATGACTCAGTCTCTCGTAGTATACTAAAAGTTACCAAAACGACTCGTCGATTAGGTAACCTTCTATATGTGGATCGACCGTTAGTATTACCGTTGCAGAAACCGTACACGAAAACTATATCAGCATGAAGAGATTGAAACAATTCGCATTGACAATTTTTGTCCATTCAAAATATAAAAAAGTATGTAAAAAAATGAAAACTAATCTCGTTTCTTGTTTTGCGATCTTCTCCAAAACGAAGCAAAACCGAGCAAATCTCTAAAGGACTTTTTGTCTTAGTTTTTCGGTCGCCTACACGCTCCTGAAGTTTTGCCATTTAAAATCGGGACACCCTGTATATATATATATATATATATATATATATATATATATATATATATATATATATATTACAAACAACAAAGTATCTCAAATTAAGAACACAGTAAAAGCATGGAGTAATGAACAATACACCTTGACAAGAAGAGACTAAGTAGTATTGCTCAAACATAATTACATCATGGAGAAAAAAGACAAACCGATATGCAGACTTTGTAACATAACATTGACAATTAAACATATACTCACTGAATATAAAATACGCGATTAACTGAACATTCCACACGACCTACAAGAACTTCTTACAGAGGGTAGTCCATACATAAACTCTATACTCCAATATATATATATATATATATATATATATATATATATATATATATATATATATATATATATATATTAAACCTTTATTGATAATCACAACAATATGTATACATATTTCCAGTAATTTTGCTGGTTTTGGAAAATTAACAATGTAAGGCATGATGTGGGAATATGTACAATTACAAAACCCACAATAAATTCTGAGCATTGCAGATGGCATGATATGGCCTTCTATGAGGATAGAATATTTTATTATTCTATATATTTTATTATTACTCCAATATTTAAAATACTTAAAGATGTATCACAGAATCTAAATAATGATATTTAAAAACCTATTAATAAATATTATTTTGACGGTATCATAGCCCCCCGGTAAAATTATTACTAAATTTTACTTGGTCATTAATGGAAAACCACAACATGTAGCATCCTCAATCACCTAATAAATAATAATAAATAAATAATTAAAAAATGGTAGTTAGTTTTAGTGATATGTTATGTAAACATATTAACTATAGTTCAAATAGCAATGCCGTAAATAATGTTTAGCCCTTAATTCTTAACACAAAACATACTAACTTTTGTCGTATGCTCTCTACTTTTGTATTAAGTATTATAAGTTACTGCTAATTGTAAACATGTTTTTTACTGTATTTAAAAAAAAAGGGCAAGTCGCCGTCATTACGAAGCTCGTAATATAAACAAATAGATAAATATATGCAAATATATATATATATATATATATATATATATATATATTGTTTCCCTTCCGGACTAGTGGTTCATCGGAAATGAACATATTTTGATGTTGGATATTGATCCAACATGGTGAGGAAGGAGAGAAGCGAGTACTGGATGTTATAGAGCCGAAAGTTGGCCTGAGAGAGAGAAACTAGTGGATCTGAGCAAGAGGCAATCTTACGTAATCATCTCATGACCTAGGATAACGTTTCGGAGGTTGACCCCGTCCGGACCTCACCCACCTTCTTCAAGATGTTCTTGTCGGACAAATCCTCTCAGAGTCCAAACATATATATCCAGTAAATTAACCTTCAGCTTAATTACATTATTTACACACACACACACACACGTATATACATATATGTATATATATATATATATATATATATATATATATATATATATATATATATATTAGCTGACCCGGCAAACGTTGTTTTTCCATATCAATTATTTCTAAACCTTATTTTGGTAGTCAAATAGAAAATAACTATCTTATTGTAAAACACCAAACATCATTTTTTTTTAATTCATTGTACTTTATTAACTTATCTTATTTATTTAAAATTATATCTCTATCACTAATTATGGCAATAAAAAAAAAAAAAAAAAAAAAAAAAAAGCAATAGTAATCTCCTAGTGCAATGGAGTGTACAATATTTTTGGTTAATCCATCTTTAAACAACACAAACAAACAGATGTTTCACCCCCGCGAGTACGTGGAACGAATGATTTGAACGAAAAACACGCCGTTTCCAAATCTAAGGCACAAAAATACATCGTTCCGCCCGGCGACTTACTGATTGTTATTCCGGATGTCAATCTAATTGGAAATTGAATTCAATTTGAATTCGATTTCGTTTGAATTCAATTGGCAAATCTGTGGTAATAATAGTGGCCGAAAACTGTGTAGAGAAAGCTAATTGTGTGAGGAAGACAGGAGACCGGCTTCGTTCTCATCCTTCCTCTGTGCTGTTTACTGGATGAGAAGTGACACCGGTAGACGCCTGTTGGGAATAACTAATCGAGTGATAATTGATCAGTTATCGGCCACCAAGTGTTGAAAATTATTAAATTACTAATATAGCTATTAGAAAAGGGGGATTGGTGGTAGAAGGGTGAAAATTTAGGATTGTATGTTTTTTTTTAATGCCAAATCATAAAAACATAAATGTAAAACTTTTTGTCCAACAAATAAAAAAGTAATTTTTGGGATGGATCAACCTTATCACTTGGGGGTATGAAAAATAGTTTACATCCTATTCTCAGTCCTACCGAATATACACACAAAATTTTATAAAAATCGGATGTATATATATATATATATATATATATATATATATATATATATATATATATGGGGGCGAGGTTAGCTCAGTAGTAGAGCGCTGGACTAATAAGCTGGAGGCCTGAGTTCAAATCCCGAGCAAGCACTAAAGATTTTTTCTTCTAGTGTCTTCGTTCACCGGTTGAATTCGGCCTCCCTGACCGTCCCTAGGCCAACCCAGCCTTTAATTAATTTAATTAATAATGGGTACCTTGGGTGCTAATGACTCTAGCAGTCGAAGCAGCCAAGGGGAAAATCAGGCGGCCGGAGCATAGTACTGACCACACTATCTCCCTAGTGTGCCGTATGGTCATGAATCAGATACCTCTATAGTATCTGCCCCTCAGGGCCCGCGTGGCCTGTTACGGGACTGATTTTTTTTTTTTTTTTTTTATATATATATATACATATATATATATATATATATATATATATATATATATCCGATTTTTATAAAATGTTGTGTGTTTTGTGTTTTATGTATGTATATATATATATATATATATATATATATATATATATATATATATATATATTTATGTATATATATATCAGTCCCGTAACTGGCCACAAGGGCCCAGAGGGGCAGATACTGTAGAGGTATCTGATTCTTGACTATACGGCACTAGGGAGGTAGTGTGGTCAATACTATGCTCCGGCCGTCTGATTTTTGCCTTGCTGCTTCGACTGCTAGAGTCATTAGCACCAAGGTACCCATTGATAAATTAATTAAAGGCTCGGTTGGCCTAGGGACGATCTGGGACCCCAAATCCGACCCTCGAACGACGGCACTAGAAGAAAAATCTTTAGTGCGCGCTCGGGTTTTGAACCTGGTCCTCCAGTTCATTAGTCGAGTGCTCTCTCTACCACTGAGCGAACCTCGCCCCATATATATATATATATACGTTGGAGATTATTCAAATCATACTATACATGGGAACGCACTAATTTTACGCTTGTAGATCTGCGAGGAAATCTTTCAAAATATCGACATAGATTTTCTTTATATGCAGATCAAAGAAGTTAAATTTATTTGTTCTCATTTTATTCATAAATCATGAAGCATATTTTACCCAACGCTTTTGGAGATCTATTTAGTTGCATGAGACATGGCCTCATATAAAAAAAATCCTGAGTGTGCCCAAATTGATTGTTTCTGTGTAAAATGTTTTGAAAGCTTAAATGCCGGAGTTTGTTTTCTAAAATAATTCATATATGTAAAGCATATTCTCAAACTGATGAAAACGTAATTTCGTGCGTTGTTTTATTATATAATCAACATTTATTCCTGGAAAATAAGGTACCTAAATGCACTTTAAGTCGCCAAAAAAATGATACAAAAAATGCCTATTGATGCCCTATTTTTCGTATGTTTTGCTCAGACGCAAATCAATTTGAACAATTTTAAATACTGTAAAATTATAGAAAATGGAATAGCGAACGTTTTGACGCTTTGGAAAGTTTTCTGACATGATTATTTTCGGAGTTATGAGCGAAAAAATTAAAGAAGAAAAAAAACAAATGTGATATTTTTTAAATTTAGAATAAAAAAGGTCTGGGAAATTTTCGATTCACGCATACCTTAATTATTCTTGCATAAGCCCTTTCGGAGATATTTCCGCAAAATTAGGTTACCCTCTCTGAACGCTCAACTAAAGCTAAGTTTTTACTGATTCATCCTTGACTAAATTCCGTGGCGGCATGACGAATGTATTTATATGGGATCTCTGAAACATTATATTTTTATTACATAAGAATAATATTTTATAAGGGTATGAGATGGTGTGGAGTGCCGAAACTGGCTCTATCTACGCCCTATTATATACGACGCTATTGGATTTGGTAAGAGGTTTCCACATATGAAAGGTTTCCCCCTATTTTAGTAGTGACTAGAAGAAGGCTAGCCTCCTAGAGACACACCAGTTTTCTATTTTAGTAGCTCTGACCCAAATAGGCCTCGCGTAGGAAGGACGGCGAGTGCTCCCTTGCTGAAAATTGAAGTTGAATTATTTATCTCAAATGACTGGGATGCTTCTTGCCGTGTCGGCTTATAAGAAAAGGAAAGAAAAAAAGCTAGTCAGGTTACGCAAGTGGATAGAACAAGGCTGCTTTTCAATCCATCTCTGTACTTTCAATTCTATCTTAATCCCCGTGTAAAGTATTGACATTTTTTCAATAATAGTTATTCATTTATTTAAGAGACGATCAAGAAATAGATATGCTATTTACATATATTTTCACAAAGTAATGTAGTGTAGATGTGAGGGCTACTTTTAGGAAGTAATGTGTGTAAATCTTGTGGTGTGAGCCTTACATTTTGAAGTCGTTGTTTTTGTCGTTCGGGAAACGTTGCACATTGTGCATACGATTCAGCGATGTCGTTGCATTAAATTTTAATGTATTATGAGAGAATGGCATTAAGGAAAAAAAAAAAAAAACATAAAAGAATAGGAATAATTTCAATCCATCACTTCATTTGAAAATTATTAGAACTAGTTTGAAGGGAGGAGGCGAACCAAGGAAGAATATTTGGGATTCATTAAATCTTAGGAGAATATGACATTGAATAATGCTTTGAAATTTAGGACCATTTAATTAGGGTAAAAGTCATGGACGTATATAATGGGGGGGATTCAGGGGGCTGCATAATTTCGACGTAATCGGTAGAAATGTGTCATAAAAACGTTTAATAAAATTAAATAAGATCACTTAGATCAGAATAATATATATATTTTTTTAGTGTAATAGCGTTTTATTTGGCTAACAATTTTAAGTTCTGGTATTTTAGCTTTGGATGGCAATTCGATTGTAGGCTTGGTTTCGAGAGAAATGAGTAGTGCTTGATGTGTGTGTGTATATAGTAATAAATAAAACTATTCAGAGTAAAGATAAATAATAATATTTTACAAATCATGGAAATAGAAAAAAAATGACAAATTATTCGTTTAAGCATAAAATGTAATAAGTTCATTTTTCCTTTTTGGTGAGAACATTTCGTGAAAAGAAGCCCGTAAAATCGAAAAAGGTCTTCATTAATTACCTTAAAACTCACCATTTTACACTGACTGTCCTCCATTTTAGGGTGTATTCGATACCCCCGAAATCCCCCCGTGCTGCCAGCCCCACCCCCTGAAATTATTTCTTAAATACGCTCCTTGGTCAAAGCCTATGAATTCAACTCATGTCATGAATTAAAGTTTACAATTCGTTTAACAAAAGTCCCTGGAAGGCTTAGTAGAGCTAAATCTTTGGTGTAGTGCATGTCAAAAAAAAAAAAAAAAAAAAAAAAAAAAATTATGACAAAATAGGAAAATTATTATAAATAAAAATAAAGTAAGAATAAACGTTAAGAATAGCGCTTCTATAAGAGCTTGAATAATGCCAGGTGGTGAACTAAAATTTAATTTCGAAAGACATGAACCAATGTAGAAAGATAAGTTGAAAAAAAAATGAAAAAACCTATTACACTACGTAATAAATACAAAAAACCTCATATTATCGTATTTTTATCTAACGAAGGAACAGGATACAGTCACTCTAGTGGTAGAAAGCGCTCCTTGCGGCGGCTTTGTGAACCTACGTCTGGCGAGCTTTTCTATTGAAATATATTACAAATTAAACCCCCGCTTTCCGATTGACCGATTCAGCTCATTTTTACAACACTTCTTTCGTATACCGCGTTTCGTTACAATACAGCAGAAATTACGACCGGTATGAGTATATTAGGAATTTGGGTCCAGAGTAAACCCCCCCTTCTAATGAACCGATTTAGTTTATTTTTACAACACATATTTACCTGTAGATTACCACTACGAATACCGAGTTTCGTTGAAATATACCTACAATCACGGCTGGTAGTGGCGAATTGGTATTGTGGGTCCGGAGTAACCCCCCCCCTCCTAATGAACCGATTTAGTTTATTTTTACAACACATATTTACCTGTGGATTACCACTACGAATACCGAGTTTCGTCGAAATATACCAAAAATCACGGCTGGTAGTGTTGAATTGCTTTGGGGGACCGGAGTAAACCCCCCCTCTTAATGAACCGATTTAGTTCATTTTTATATCTCACTTTTCTCTCTATATTGCCACTATAGTTTCGTTGAAATACAACAAATATTACAGCTGACCTAGTCAAATTAGTGTTTTGGGTTCGGGGTAAACCCCCCCTTCCGGTGGACCGATTTTGGTGGTTAACGAACTCGTTCAATCGTTTGCTAATTGAATGCTATATTCCAAGTTTCGTGACGAAAAAACAAAAACTCTGGCCGCTATCGTGTTAACAGACACACACACACATATATATATAATATATATATATATATATATATATATATATATATATATATGCATATATAGATATATATAAATGTTAACGGGGGACATTTTCGGTTTCTACTAGGTAGGATCGATAAAGATTTGAAGAAATTTTTCAAAAATTCCGTCATGAGTCCGACCTCAATAGCTACTTTCCTTCGGAGGAAAGTGCTAAAAGGTTCATGAATACGAAAAATATTTGTCAGCTAACAAAGAAAAATAAAACTTTTCAGTATTAGAGATTTTCTTAATAAAGTTATTGTAAGTCGTATCGTTTGAATCATGAAGAGGAAAATGTTTCGTGCCCCTAGTCCCAAGACTTGCGATATCTTAGTCAAAGATGGCATAATGGACCTTACCAATCAAATGGAATTTAATGGGCCATTTTTGATATATTGTAAATAAGATCGATAAAGATTTAATAAAGTACTTCGAAATGATTTTCATGAGTGTAACCTTAATTCATACATTCCTAGCTATAGCTGTAAAAGAAGGAGGGGCAATCAATAAATATCCCGGCTTAAGAGACCCATCGAGTAGATGGACCAAAAAAAAAAATATATATATATATATATATATTTTTTGTACATAGTCTATTTTCATAATTTATTCAATGATATATATTACCGAAAATATTTTCTGCCTAAACACCTGTGTCATTAAAAAGGACGTTCAAATAAGAATGCCATGAAATGATTCATTATGATTGGTTATGAGTCTGCAATATCATTTAAGAAAAACATTTTTTTTTTTTTATCATATAAAATAATATGATTTTTATAACTTATATAGGCTCGTTTATAATGCTGATAAACTGAGAGTGGTTGTTCTGAAGATGTATTAGCCTTGCTATTTCTATATGAATTGAAGAAGAGTGTATCCGATAAGCGGCCTATAGATTGGCCTAAAGGGCTCATGAAAGGAGTCCAATATCGACCAACTATTGTCTGAAGACAAGACCTTGAAGGATCCAATAACCTCTAGTACTTTCCTCACTTTCAGAGCCCTCTTGGGCTAGGTCTTCAGCTGCTGATTAATAAAATAAACATGGTAATAAATGGTAAAAACTAGTATTTATTTATTTGTATTAATTTTAGGTACCTATGGAAGCAAGGAGTTTATTAACAAGCTGTTTATTTAAGTGAGATTGCTTTTAATGAAAGCTTCCATGTTCCGCTAAATTTGGTGGCGAGCGGACCATGGGCAGTGTTATAGCGGGTCCCGAAAGTATTGTTGATGAGGAATTATAAACTTTCATAATCATTAATATATCGAGCTGCGAAAATAAGCATATTCTGATCTTTGTAGGAGTAAGCTTGATCTAGGTCACTGAAGAGGCATCGCTAGTTGGTAAAGAAGGGAAAGATTCTCTTACCAACCAGCAAGAATGAGTGACTGCCAGAAGAAGCCTGAGAGGAATCCGGCGAAATATTGCGAAGAAAGGAGGAGCAAGACCGCTGGAGAAAGAAGCCGCATTACAACAAACACATGTAATTCCCAGCGAAGTAGTTTAAAAGAAAACACACACACACACACACATATATATATATATATATATATATATATATATATATATATATATATATACAGGGTGTCCCAAATAAGACGGCTCAAACTAAATTTGCGGCCAATCGGTTGGTCCGAGAAAAAAAGTCAGGGGTAAAAGTTGTAGGGCTTGACTTAAGCTTTCTAAATATGTCAACCATTTAACATATTTACTGCCCATGTGCGCTCGGTGCTAGATGAAATGTTGGGGTTTGCAGATGGCCAACAATGATTGCTGCAAACCGTACTTCAATAGCTTTAAAATCAAATGAGTTTCGTGCGATTCAACTAATTTTAAACTAAAACAATTTCTGTTTTACCGGCACTCATAGAGGTCGGTTTTGAATTTGTGACACATGACTTTGAGGTATTTTTTCTTTCTGAAAAAAATATGGCAGATCTTCTAAAAGAATTAGTTTTCCTAATAACTTTAATAAAATTGAAAATAAGGAATATTTTTTAAGTAGTTAGTCTAATTCTTCTTTAGGGATTAAATAAGCTAAAGCTATCTAGTCTGGTCATTCATGTTATCTATCTAATCCTTTGAATCCGATATTCCTTATTGGATTATGGTTCATTATTTTGCTTTTGTTCATTATTAGTGTAATATTCGCTTTTAACCATGAAGTTCACAAGTAGTGAGATTGTGGATATGATTATTGTTTTCCGGGAGTGTTGACGTAAAGCTCGGATGGTTGCTCGACTTTACGCGAAGTATTATCCAAACCGAGTTCATCCGTCCTATAAAACGATTTAGCACCTGGTGTCAAACGCCCGACAAGGGCTTTTCTCTTTCACCAGAAGACATCGTTGAAGAGACCAGGACATCATCTTGGACCTTGTTAGGAGAAATCTTCACATCAGTGTTCGGGAGATAGCCAGAGAAACGCGGGTTTCAAGAGGAACTGTTCACCGCACTCTTCAGCGCTTAAAGTAGCACCCTTATCACGTATCTTTGCATGAATCCCATTTAAATAGGTATATGGAAGTGAGGGAGGAGTACTGCAGGTGGGGAATCAAACCCTTAGGGCAAAACGGGGTATTCATGAGGAATGTTCTCTTCAGTGATGAAGGCACATTTGTAAGTGATGGATCCGTGAACAGGCATAACTGACATTATTGGTCCATGAGTAACCCTCTCTGGATAAGGCAGCTGGACCACCAGCATCGGTGATCAGTAAACGTCTCGTACGGGATTCTGAACAGTAGAATTATTGGCCCATAATTTTTGGTATCCCGTATCAGGGAATGTTTACAGGACATTCATCTTGGATCGATTTCCAGAGCTCACGGAAAACTTACCACTAGAAACAAGACGTACAATGCGGTTCCAGCATGTTGATTGTACAGCCCATTATTCCCGAGAAGCTACGAATGCTGTAACCTCCATATTCGGAAACCGTTGGATTGGCAGGGATGGCCCTATTTCTTGGCCACCTAGATCACCTGAACTCACTCCGCCGGACTTCTTCCTTTGGGGTACACTTAAAAATATGGTCTACTCTAATCCGCCTAGTACACAAGACCAAATGCAAGGAAGGATTGCTTAAGCCTCCAGAGCCATATTGGTGCAGTTGACAGCATGTGCTCTAGACTTCAAAGGTATCTGGATGTTGAAGAGGCATCTTTGAAGACACTATTCATTTTTTAAGGAATAAAAATACAGTAAAATGGATGCTTTGAAACTGCAAGATAAGAGCTTTCTTTACAACTTATTATTTAATCTATCAATGAAATAGGGTTATCACTTAAATTGTACGCCTCAAACGAAAAATCAGAGTAAATACGTAAAAAAGATGCCTTATTTTCAAGTTTATTAAAGTTATTAGGAAAAATAGTTCCTTTAGAGGATCGGCCATATTTTTTTTCAGAAAGTTGAGGAGGAAATACCTCAAGGTCTTGTATCACAAATTCAAAACCGACCTCTGTGAGTACCTACAAAAAATCGTTTTAATTTAAACAATAAAATTTGAATCTCACGAAACTCATTTGATTTTAAATATATCGAAGTGCGGTTTGCGGCAAAGGTTTTAATTTTTACCTTTCAAAATGATGTGCATAATAATAGGGGTCATTTGCAAACCCCAACATTTCATCTACCGCCGAGCGCCCATGTGCAGTAAATATTTATATGTTTAAAAGCTTAGGTCAAGCCCTACAACTTTTACCTCTGACATTTTTTTCTCAGACCAACCGTTTGGCCGCAAAATTAGTTTGAGCCGGCTTATTTGGGACACCCTGTATATACTGGGTGTTCAAAACTCGATTGACTCCCCACTTTTTTCCCACAATTTTTGAAATTTAAAAACGAAACTTGGTGGGTCTTAACGTGGTCGAGTAAACATTCATTGGACCTAATGCACGACCTCTAAACTCTCTCCAGTTCTTCTCCAGAAACCCTAACTCTGGAATCTCCAATGGAAAGGGGTTATTTTTATGACGGATTTTTGTAGAGAATTGAATTTTATGTCGATTATATATCGGTAATTTTTTCGCTAAAGCGCACCAATGAGTAACAAATTGCCCAAAACCGATAAAACCCTTATTTTTCGTCACTTTTTTGCCAATAACGTAGAAAGTATGCCCTTAATTTAAAAAGTCCGTCACGCAGGAGCTGCATAACTAAGCACTTTCCTCAGAATTTGGGTAGTGTAGACTGCTTTCCAGAACAATTTGCTTAAAATATCCTACATAAATAAAATAGAAACTTGAATAGTTCTCTTTTAATTTTGTAATGAGTAACTGATCAATTATTAATTTGTTTCCAGAGTTATGTTTACACATGGTACCTACTACACTACGTAATAAATACAAAAAACCTCATATTATCGTATTTTGATCTAACGCAGGAACAGGATACAGTCACCAGTGGTAGAAAGCGCTCCTTGCGGCGGCTTTATGAACCTACGTCTGGCGGGCTTTTCTATTGAAATATATTACAAATTAAACCCCCGCTTTCCGATTGACCGATTCAGCTCATTTTTAAAACACTTCTTTCTCATGAGTTACCCACGACGTATACCGCGTTTCGTTACAATACAGCAGAAATTACGACCGGTATGAGTATATTAGGAATTTGGGTCCGGAGTAAACCCCCCCTTCTTATGAACCGATTTAGTTTATTTTTACAACACATATTTACCTGTAGATTACCACTGCGAATACCGAGTTTCGTCGAAATATACCAAAAATCACGGCTGGTAGTGGCGAATTGGTATTGTGGGTCGGGAGTAAACCCCCCCCCCCTCCTAATGAACCGATTTAGTTTATTTTTACAACACATATTTACCTGTGGATTAGCACTGCGAATACCGAGTTTCGTCGAAATATACCAAAAATCACGGCTGGTAGTGTTGAATTGCTTTGGGGGACCGGAGTAAACCCCCCCTCTTAATGAACCGATTTAGTTCATTTTTATATCTCACTTTTCTCTCTATATTACCACTACGAATACCAAGTTTCGTGGAAATATAACAAATATTACGGCTGACATGTTTTGGGTTAGGGGTAAACCCCCCTTTCCGGTGAACCGACTTTGGTGGTTAACGAACTCCTTCAATCGTTCGCTAATTGAATGCTATATACCAAGTTTCGTGACGAAAAAACAAAAACTCTGGCCGCTATCGTGTTAACAGACACACACATATATATATACACACACACACACATATATATATATATATATATATATATATATATATATATATATATATAAATTTTAACGGGGGTCATTTTCGGTGTCTACTAGGTAGGATCGATAAAGATTTGAAGAAATTTTTCAAAAATTCCGTCATGAGTCCAACCTCAATAGCTACTTTCCTTCGGAGGAAAGTGCTAAAAAAGTAGTCAGTATAAACGTTGTAGAGGATTAAATTTACTTCCCATAACGTGCCTTTAAACGCCTAAAATGTTGAAGCAAAACACACTTTTGTTTTTGAAGTTGTACAAAAAGTGTATTATCAACGTCTTCTACGTTTCATTAAAACTTGCTATCACTATGCTCTCTCCAGTCAGGTATTAAATTAACTTGAATTTTATGAGGTTGATAACACACTTGTTGGACAACTTCAAAAACAAAAGTACTTTTTTGGAAATACATTTAATCCTGTACAAGCGTATATACCGACTAATTTTTATTTTTATTTTGTACCAAAGGATCATTTTTAAAATTGTTATCCACGTGTATTTATTCGTGGAATAAATATATAAATTTGTTTAACCATAATACCAATTGTTCTAATACTTATGTAACTCTCATTATTCAGATATCCACTTATAATTCATGTAACAAATATTTGTCACTTTTTTGCCACTAACGTAGAAATTATGCCCTTGCCCATAGTTCTTAATTTTTCCAGATTTGTCTGAGCTTACACCTCGAAGTATCCAAGGTAAAATCTCACCAAAGCTCTTAAATGTGGGAACCGTTGTAGAAAGAAGCCCTAAACTAAGACATTAAAATCTCACACACACAAACTCGTATATATTTACTTGAGAGCAAGAGCGTGGCACATGAACAATCGGAACCTTTTTCGTAGCGCATGATACTCAACCTATCCATGGGAAGTTGATACCTTCGAATGTTAGAAGGAGCATATAGGATATAGGTAATGGATACCGCCGTATTGGGAGCATTGAGTAACTGGATCATGAGATCTAGCCTGTGTGACCTACACGATATAATTTTAACGATTTATTTTTGTGTTTAAAGTCATTAGCATCTCTGTTATTTATAAATGACCGTTAAACAAATAAGAACAAGACAATTTAATTTACATTTTTTATATGCCCCTATGGGCCCGATAACTAATTCCATTGAGCAGATTTGTTTAACGATGTTTTCCCTAAATTCGTTTCTGTAAATTTTAAATCCTTGCATGGCACTAAAAGTTGTCAGAATTTGAACCAGCAGAAGAAGTCTTCATGGCCATCACTGTCTTTTGAACTTGGAAGTTGGCAACAAAAACATTTAAAGTTGGTCATAATACTGCTCCTACCATGTTAAACTATCGAATATGCAAATCGGAGCACGAACATATCCTATCCATTGACGATGTAATATATTGAAAAATGGTTTCATTCGATACTTTATTTAAGGCATTGAAGGCTATTCTATAGATGGATTAGAGTTGCGAGAAGCCTTATCATCCACAATCCAAGAACGAAGTCCCGAATCTAAAAACGAAATTTTTATATTCGATCGTTTGACATGGCAGTGACGATATGAACTGAATATTTGGTGGATCATTTGGCTAATTGTATTAGGGTAATGAACATTATTAGGGTATTTCGCAACCGAGATAAAAAAAATATTTCTAAGTAACTAAAGCATGATTTTTATGGCCAACTTCATCATAGGATATATATATTTTTTCGGAGGCTGGATGGCTGTGAATGTTCAGGTGGCTACACTCCGTGCCTAGGATTGAAGGTTTGATTCCCGCTAGGGATGGTGGTCTTTCTTTTCGATAAGATAAAGGCATACTCTTTATCGTGGCTAAAAATGTGTAGTTACCCGTAGATAACGTAAAAATGAAACTAAATATTCATTCATCAATACGCGAAAAATAGTAAAATCTGCGAGTAAAGGAAAAATAAAACTGTAATATGTAATAATAAAGAGCTAAGAGCCTCTAAATTCATATTCGTTTCTTTTAACAGATTTCGTGCATGAATAAGGTGTCCATTCTTTATCGGTCTATTCTAAGGTTTGATACACAGACCGTTAAAGGCGAGAAATAATTCAAACGCATTATACCAGGCTAAATATAAAGAGAAAGATTACATATTTCATGTTATTTATAACAGTCTATTACCTACTCGGCACCTGTTCTAGGTAGAAGTAATCTCGACCTTTACCTACAGCCCTGGTTACAACTTGAACAGATGGCAGGCTTGTTTTATGAATAGATATGTGTGTACTGGGTAATAATAACATATTGGTTACTACTGAAATGAAAAGCTTCGTGAGCATAAATAATCAAACGGTATATTTATATAAGCTATATGTAGCTTGATTTACATATATAAATCTAGAAGGAACCATTTGATGCCACATTCCTGAGCAATATCCTTAAACTAACCTAGAACTTTAAAATATTTATTTATTTAAATGTTGACCTTCATTTATAAACAACAGAGATTTTTAGAATCTACTGGTTACCACTCAGTTAGAATCTACTGGTTACCACTCAGTTAGAATCTACTGGTTACCACTCAGTTAGAATCTACTGGTTACCACTCAGTTAGAATCTATTGGTTACCAGTCAGTTAGAATCTACTGGTTACCACTCAGTTAGAATCTACTGGTTACCACAGGACGATGATAACCTTAGACGTTCTTCGTCCTTAAATTCCATTCATACATACCACTCAGTTCGAGCCTTATTGAATCTCTAACTTTAGTCGTTTTTAGGGAATAAGGGTTGTAACCCCTAACTTCTAAGTCGTTTTTTCTATGAAGCTATATTAGATCTTTAAATGAAACCAACGAAAATTAAACCTAGTCATTAGGTGTATCTTGCATATGTTTTTCATAATTCTCGGACTACTTATAAAGTAAAAAAAAAAAAAAAGAAAAATTGTGAAGATTTCAAGGGCGGTTAAAATATATGCAAGATAATCCTAATCAATAGGTTCAATTCACATTGGTTTCAGTTAAAGATCTAGTATAGTTTCATAGAAAAACGACTTCAAAGTTAGGGGTTCCAACCCTTATTCCCTAAAAACTAGTATAGTTAGAGGTTTGATAATTGGCGAAAAATTATTTCTAGGAACTAGAAATAAAATAAAAATAAAGGAAGAAGCTAGTGCAGATTTCATATGGAGACCCTTTTAATGGGCCATTTTCGATATATTGTAAATAAGATCGATAAAGATTTAATAAAATACTTCGAAATGATTTTCATGAGTGTAACCTTAATTCATATTCCTAGCTATAGCTGTAAAAAAAGGAGGGGCAATCAATAAATATCCCGGCTTAAGAGACCCATCGAGTAGATGGACCAAAAAAAAAAAAATATATATATTTTTTGTACGTAGTCTATTTTCATAATTTATTCAATGATATATATTACCGAAAATATTTTCTGCCTAAACACCTGTGTCATTAAAAAGGACGTTCAAATAAGAATGCCATGAAATGATTCATTATGATTGGTTATCATTTAAGAAAAACATTTTTTTTTTTTTTTTATCATATAAAGTAATATGATTTTTATAACTTATATAGGCTCGTTTATAATGCTGATAAACTGAGAGTGGTTGTTCTGAAGATGTATTAGCCTTGCTATTTCTATATGAATTGAAGAAGAGTGTATCCGATAAGCGGCCTATAGATTGGCCTAAAGGGCTCATGAAAGGAGTCCAATATCGACCAACTATTGTCTGAAGACAAGACCTTGAAGGGTCCAATAACCTCTAGTACTTTCCTCACTTTCAGAGCCCTCTTGGGCTAGGTCTTCAGCTGCTGATTAATAAAATAAACATGGTAATAAATGGTAAAAACTATTATTTATTTATTTGTATTCATTTTAGGTACCTATGGAAGCAAGGAGTTTATTAACAAGCTGTTTATTTAAGTGAGATTGCTTTTAATGAAAGCTTCCATGTTCCGCTAAATTTGGTGGCGAGCGGACCATGGGCAGTGTTATAGCGGGTCCCGAAAGTATTGTTGATGAGGAATTATAAACTTTATAATCATTAATATATCGAGCTGCGAAAATAAGCATATTCTGATCTTTGTAGGAGTAAGCTTGATCTAGGTCACTGAAGATGCATCGCTTCCTCTGAACGTGATCAGTCATTTTACCAAGCGGTTTGTAAAAAACTAGTTTTCATTTACTTGAATCACATTCCAGTAGCATATTAAAATGGATATTAAATTGAAATCAATGCTGAAATGATTGTTTAAATAAAACGACCAAATTCATATGAATGACTTAGATGCACATTTCATTATGAGCTGGCAATGATATGATATTCTGCTCCCCATGAATTAGTATTACACAGGTTTATTGTTCTGTATCGGCACTAATGATGAACCCTTCCAATTGAAAGTAATAAATAATATTTAATTTCTCAAGAGCCAGCCTGTTTTTCTACCCCTGTTCCAATAAGCCTATAGAGAGAAAACATGTTTTCGGGAGTTATGAATCTAGACAATTATACAAAATATATAGGTTCGTACAAGAGAAGAGGCTAAAAATTGTTTGAAGAAACTCCCAGATAATTTACAATTATACTGTTACTTCATCTTCATACATTATTGAGAAAAAAATATAATAGATTTTAAGCTAACATAATACAATAAATAATTTCAATTAATTTTAAAAATATGTCTATTTATTTGTATTTACTTCATATGTCTGCTATCTATTTGAACAATGCAATCCTAAAACATTAACATTACCACTATGACACCAAAACCAAAACCTAAGGCAATAAACGCCATTCATATTCTGCATGAATTTAGAAACCAATCCTACAGCATTTAATTGAGGTGTTATCCTTTCATTTCATAAGTTCTAGTTATTAAAATAGTTTTACGAAGGAAGACCAAGGTGAAAAGGTTACATTGATATATTAAATATGCATTCTACAGACTAATAATCATTATTTTATTTTATTATAGATAACCATGAAATTAAAAAATAAGTATTGGAGAAATATATTAGGGAATGGTGCAGATAAATAATAATTGATTGGCTGTTTATATCGGGTAGTAATGGATTTGACTAGCATTTAAATAATTGTCTCCACCTTCTATACTGTGCAAATTTATTTGTTGGTTTTAGGAGTTCCCAATGGAGCGATTGGTTTTCTAGATAATGCGTATAAGTTTGAAGAATAATGGTCGCGTCAAGTCTATGATGAAATTAACATTAAGCATTGGAAACTAAAATTCGTCCTATATTCTGAATTTAAATGAAAATGATGGACAGTAATTGTGTAATGAGTTAATTATCATAGGTTAATGGTATAGGTGTCCCACGTGGTAAGACCGGTCTACTCCATGACGTCAAATGACCCTGAGGAGATGCCGCTGTTTTGCCACATCGATTTGGGGTAAATATAATTAAAGTATTGTTAGAATCGATACAAGTTCATGGATACGTTATATATGTGAGGGATAATGGGATGGACGGAGAGTATTGACATGCATCAAGGTCGGAATGGGGACTCAGTGCTTACCATGACCTATCCCAATGCATTTGTTGTTGTGTGTTCATTGCAAGGGGACTAGTCATTGCAAACATTTTATGAGTTATGTTGAACAATAAAATGATAATAGGGCTACTCACGACAAGGAGTCCTGAGGGTCTGGCGTGAAGGTTTGCGAAGTTTGGAGGTGTGTTCTCGGGGGGAGCCGGCTGACTGCGCCGCTGATTCTGTCGACCTTGGCTGGGGCCGCCGACCCCCCCTCTCCCCACCAGTCGGGTATTTCGGGCCCCCAGGACATCGGCCCCAGCCGTAACCTACCCCAAACCTGGGCCTGCCTCAATCTGACCCACCAATCCACTCCGCTCCGGCAACAAATCCTAATCTACGTCGTCTCCGTTTACCAGATCTTGTTTGGTTTCAATCTCATTCTTCCAAGGAACATCGAAACATTCATTCGAATCAAGCAGCAACAGTTAAAGAATTAAGGCGCTTTTGAGCAATATATATATATATATATAGTATATATAGTCCCACCGATGGCAGGAATTTTCTCATCTCACGGCTCGTTGAGAAAATTCCTCCCTGCACCAGGGATGGCGGCGCTAATGACCAATAAGTCGATGCACCGTAAAAAAAAAAAAAAAAAATAATAATAATATTAGAAGTTAGAGTCAAACAATGGATGAATAAATATACATATACGAACATTGTTGGCCTCTAACTTCTAATATTAATATTGTTGTTGTAGCCAAAAGGTCATAAATAATTCTCCTCTCACTGCATATCCTTTATTTCGAACTCTAACCGGTTTTGAGCTATGCTGTTCCTCCTCAAAGGGCATTTCCTACAAATTATTTTTTAAATGTCTAATAAATTGTTCAAACTATTACATACCGTCCCTACCATGTCAAACTATGGAATGTATAAAACTCGTTTTTCAGATTAGAGACTTTGGATTGTGGACGACGCGGCTTGTCGCAAATTTTCGGAACTTTAAACCGTTTAGAATAGCCATTTATGCCTTGAATAAAGTATCGAATAAGACCATATTTCGATATATATTAATTCCTCAATGGATAGAATAGGTTCGTTCTCTAGTTTGCTCCGATTTGCATATTCGATAGTTTGACATGGTAGGGACGATATTTACATTATAAATATAATTACTTACAATCGATGGACTTATCACATATACATATAAATATTGTATAGAAAGCGTTGACCCCCCCCTCCCTTTCTAATGGATCTCTTTAGCAACCCATGAAAAAATATAAATTGGAATTCCAGATATGCTCAATCTGAAAGATGGGTTTTCATGTCCAGGTGCAAAGGAATGATCTACAGGCTCCTATTCCGGACGAAAACTGCTTGTTCCCCCTCTATTTGGTTTTAGCCTATGAGTTTCCTCTCCAGGATTGGAGTGTATAGTTTGCAGAGTATCGAGAGTACGCTTACAGGCTTGTAATTTTCCCATTTGATGGGGCTATCTTTCTTATTAAAACTGACTGTAATGCCGAATTATCTCTCGCATTGTAGCAAATATTTTTTGGAGAATTTTCAGCAGAATTTTAATGCATTCTTTCTCTCCAAATTTCACATATCCTGGGGCTATGCGATACCTCTTCTGTTTTAATATGCTTTAGGGATTATTCTACATGGACTTCCTCGATGTCTTCTGAAATTTCATGACTATTTTTTCTCTATATACGTCCTTCCTTAAAATTATTTTTGAAAGTGCTCCCTCCACCGATCATTGCCTCCCCTGAATATACAGCTCATTACTAAAGAAATCATTCACAATCTTTTTTATAATTTAGATACGCAACTTAGATACTTTATAGCTTTATTGGCACTAGTAGGAGCACCCGGAAAGTATCCTTCGATACCTAGTATAGAGGTGACCTTCAATCAAAGAAAGCCAAATATGCAACAACGTGCATTGGAAACGTTAGAACACATTGTTCGATCGTGTCCAATAAATGTCTTCTACATTAAGAAATATATTTTATAAGGTAGATATTAAAGACTATAGCCATATTATATTCACGCTGTCAGTAAATTTGTAGTATATTGCTTATAGTGTCTGGCGACAACAGGATTTTAGTGTAAGGCAGAAATTACATGAAATAGTAGATCGATAATAATCCTAGTGCTTAGTCATAAATCAGCCAATATCACTGATGCATTGAATTTTGTATTTACAAAGAAAATTATTCTCGCGTTATTTGGGTACCTTATAACTGAGAATTTTTGTTTTATTCAGTGTCTTTTAGTGCGGTTCCTCCCTCGCTTCAAAGGGAGGAAACCCGCTTATTCCTCGCAATCCGGAAGTGCCGACACGAAAATTTCATGTTTCAGATCCCATAGATCAATACCATATAACAGTGGTACAAATTTGTATATATATATATATATATATATATATATATATATATATATATATATATATATATATATAGTATATATATAGTAGATATATTTACCTTTTGGTGAACTCTATGCTATCTTACAAGCCTTAAAAATTGTAAAAGAATCTAAAGAGATGAAGTATTTGATCATAAACGATTCTTTAAGCTCAACAAAAGCAATCAAGGGAGGAGATTTCACACATGGATTTCTACAGCAGGTTCAAAAATTATGCTTTCAGTGCAGTCTGAAAGAAATATCATTTATGTGGCTGTCATCTACATTACAGGATCACTCTCAAAGATCTAGCAGACCAACAGGCTAATTACGCGCGGACAACGCATTCTTTCTCGGATTCCCCTTTATTTTTTCAATTACAAAATATGTATTTACGGCAAAATATGTATTTACGGCAAAATATGTAAAAATATGGATTTTTGACAAAATATGTAAAATAAAAACCTGTTTGAAAGCTTTAAAATCACTTGAAGAGTGCAGAATTCCATAAAAAATTTTGATTTAAGAATTAGAAAAAAATATGTAAATGCAATAACATTCGTTCTCTAATCGTTACCCTAATAAAATTGCTACCTTTATAGTATACTATATTTAACCAAATGCAGGGGTAATAACTTTGAAAACCTCCTTGTGTATCGCACTATATACTCAAAAGCGGTATACTTACACGCATATTCACTTTACACTTTTTCATAGTCGAAACTTTAACTAAATACCTATGAATTTCCAATACAATAATTATTTCTAAATAATAATAATTTTAGAGAATTTGTGAATTTGTTAATTTCAAAAGAGATTTTCCTAACAAGAAGAATGGAGTGTTTTCAATTCCTCGAGAATCTGTAATTCAATTAGTTGATTGTGAGCTTCCGGACTGTGTCTGGATACCTAGATGTCTGAACCATCAACAAAAGCAACCCTTATACTAGGATCACATTGACCTGTTCTGATCTTTACGAATGACTTGTTCCGCTTTTGTACTGCATTCTTGGCTTGCTCAGTAAAAGATCGAAGCCTTTGTTAGTCACGCGCTTCCTTGCCTAACCTTCCAAATACACCAGAAGCACTCTTACTTAAAAGTACAAAGTGAAAACAATTCATAAATACAAATTGTTTTCACTTTGTACTTTTAAGTAAGAGTGCACTCTAGGTGGCTCAAAAGTGTTCCGATTTTGATGAAATTTGGTAAAAAATCATTCGTCTAATTTGAAAGGTCGAATTCGTTAACCAGCTGCATCGTCCACCGGAAGATGCTTTTTGGAGCGAAATCCGCACAAAAAAATCGTTTCGCTTACGTTTTCAAATTCATATCCTTGCAGGTACTCGTTTTACAGGCCCCTTAACGTAGAAAAACGAATGAAACTATTATTAAAGCGATATCTGCAACCGTTTTCAAGAAACACCTACTTTTCCAAACTAATTTTCATTTTAGGTATTCAGAAACGATCAATTTAGTTTAAACTTGTTCCAGGCGTTTTATATTCACCCAGGCGTATGATAGGTTAATTTTGGTTTCGTTTGGAGTTAGAGAAGTACTAGAAATAAAATATATCATTGACAGGCATGAAATGTTTTGCGATTTTCGTATATTTTCTAAAATATTTCGAAAACGGTTGGGACATCGTGGTAAATGGAAAGTAACCATTCGAAGGCTTACTAAATTGTCTACAAAAAAGGTTCGAATGTAAATTTTGATGGGGTGATGTGAATCGGAGAAATAAGAACTTCGCAATTCGCAATTGTTACTTTTGCTGTTTTGACCGGGTTTTTGTACCTGTTTACCTACCGTTTAATTAGTTCTTGCTTATTTTAATTGCATTTAACAGTAAAACGAGTATTTTACCAAAACAAGGTAAAAAAATGTGAAACATTGTTATAGTGTTTCCAAGAGCAAACGTTGAGAAGGTGGGGGAAGTCGTCATGATACTGTCAGTTTCGTGTTGTGGCGCCTTAAATCTATTCTTTGAGATTTTATTTTAAATTTTTCACGAAGGATCAAACCCCTCTAATAACTGCTACTATTCCTTTACTAGTAGCACTAGAGATATGAACGGCACCGCGCTAAGATGGCGTAGTTCCTACGAGTCGGACTTTTTACCTTTCTGAGTAATTTCACTTAGCTACTATATATTTGTCAAATTCCACTCACTCACTCACTGACTCACTGACCTATCATCCCCCAGCCCAAACCACAAAAAAATTTTCCCCAGCACTCGACAGAAAATTTTCAATTGTTGCATGGACATTCCCTATATAACGTAGGTACTCGCTAAGAAAGGATTTTTTGATAGTCGAATTTTTAAGTATATTTAGAGTGGATTAAAGTTTTAGTTGGTTAGAGCAGGCAAGCCAAGGCAGCATGCGTTGCTAGGACGATAAGGAACAGCAGTTACCGTACATTATCTATTTTATAGTGTTATTTTTAATTGAGGTTAATTAACACTATGATGGCAGTCTTTGAATTACTAGAAAGATACTGTCCCTCATGGAGTTTACGCCCTGGTGATGACCAATCCGAGGTAATAATATCCCGAACCACTTGACACAAAAATTTGCACGGTCAATCCGTTTAGAATGTAAACACTCGCTAAAAAAGGTTTTTTTTTAATATTCAAATCAGGGGGGGGGTGAATTATTAAGAAGTTCCTCATCGGCTCAAAAATGGTCCGATTTTGATGACATTTGATAAAAAAATCTTTCTTCTCGTTTGAAAGGTTAAGTTCATTTACCAGCTAAATCCGTTGACTGGAACATGGTTTTTGGAGCAAAATTTGCGCGAAAAAATCGAAACGCTTACATTTTCGAGTCCATATGCTTGACGGTACTCGTTATAGAGGCTCCTTAAGGTAGGAAAACGAATGAAACCATTTTTAAAGCGATTTCTCTAACCACTTACGAGAAAAATTGATAGAAATACTTTTCCAAACTAATTTTCTGTTTGGGTATTCAGAAACGATGTTTGGTTCACTTGAAACTTGTACAAGGTATTTTGACATTCATCTAATCTAAGATATTTAAACTTTGGTATCGTTTGGAGGTAAGAAGTATATGGAAAAAAATTGTATTAATGGTGATACAAAGTTTTCGGATCTCAGTATATTTTCTAAAATATCTCGTAGTAAGTGGGAGGCGGCTATTCGAAAGGTTATTAAATTCTCTACAAAAAAGATTCTGTTTTAATGTTCGGTGGGGCGAAGTCAATCAAAGAGATAAGTGCTTAAAACTTCAAAGTTGTTAGTTTTATTCTTTTCAACGTGTATTTGTCTCTGTTTACCTAATTTTTTAAGTGGTTGTTTTATTTTTTTTTAATTTAATTTGTACATGTGGAAATTCCACATTTTGACGTTGGTGATATTATGTTAATACGTGTTTCACGGCTAGTGCAGTGTTACATTTAGGATGTTCTGTTATAGTCATTAAGTACTCGAGTATTATTCGTGAGTGCCTAATAACACAGGTCTACAACCAAAAATTTGATTTGATGATTTTGGCTAATCTCTGTGTTTCTCGGTGTGCTGAGCCCGAGAATGAAGTCCGTTTTTCTCTATCACGTACAGATTTTTTTCAAATCCATAGAACATAATATACCTGCTATACACATAAATTTGGTAAGAAGTAGGTTTTTTTTCCAAACGATTTCTCTTTTTATAAACAGACATCTTTCACTAGGTGGTGTAGGCAATGACTCCCTCAGTAGACGTTGTAGGCCTGAGGGTGTCTAGGCACGACCTGTTCAGTCAGGAACGTACTTGTTTGGTCTCAGATGTCACCGTCTGAAGCTAAACGAGATTGAACCTGTTGTATCAGGAACTTGGAGCTAAATTTCTGTTCATTCTCTCAGTTCAGTAGTATCAACTGAAGTGAACACATTCACTGAGGTCTCTTAGTTGTGTCAAAGTGATTAAGAACGTATTTTAAGGTTTGAAAGTGCATTTAGACAAAATGTCTCATCGTCGTTGTGTTACCAGTCCAGACTACTTCTGTTTTATCTGTGGTGAGTACACAGTTAAGAAATACCAACGAAATATAACAGGTTTTGTCAAAAATGTATATTATGCATATTTTGGCTTGAGAATAGGAGATCAAGATAAAGTGTGGGCTCCTCACAAAGTATGCCATAACTGCGTAGAAAAACTTCGCTTATGGTACAAAGGAGAGTTAAAATCTTTCGGATTTGCTATCCCAATGATGTGGAGGGAGCAAAAAAAAACACGTTAATGACTGTTACTTTTGTAATTGTCATGTTCAAGGCTATAATTCCAAAAATCATAAGCTCATTAACTACCCTAATGTGGAATCTGCTAGTCGTCCGGTACCACACGGTCCTGGATTGACAGTTCCTCAGCCCCCTCGTGACTTGGGCAGTATAGATAGGGAAGCTAATAGAGAAGACTGTATGTCGGAGAGCGATGAAGTACACAGTGAGTTCAAAGCAAGCAGTTCAGAAGATGAACCTCAGCTTATTTCTCAACAGGAGTTGAACGACTTAGTGAGAGATCTTGGACTTCCAAAAGATGCAGCTCAGTTACTTGGCTCCCGTCTTAAAAACAAAAATTTATTACAGCCAGGCACTTATTTTTCATGGTATCGACACCGTGAAGCAGTTTTTGTTCCTTAGTTTGCTCTTGAGCAGACTTGATGAGAATCTTATTTATTGCAAAGACATTCTTGGTCTGATGGGTCAATTTGGTATACAATATGACCCGATTCATTGGCGTCTATTCATAGACTCATCAAAGCGAAGTCTAAAGGCTGTTTTGTTGCCCAATGGCAATACTTATGCTTCAGTTCCAGTTGGCCATTCGGTACATTTAAAAGAAACATACGAAAATTTGTCATTAGTTCTCGAACGAATTCATTATAATGAGCATAACTGGTTGATATGTGGAGACTTGAAAGTACTTACTATGCTCTTAGGTCAGCAATCAGGGTACACCAAGTTCCCTTGTTTTTTATGTTTATGGGATAGCCGAGACAGAAATTCCCATTGGAACAACAAAGACTGGCCATCACGAGGAGCTCTGTCGCCAGGCCAAAAAAATGTAATTAGGAGAAGTTTGGTTCCTTCTGACAAAATCCTGCTACCTCCTCTACACATAAAGCTAGGTCTGATAAAACAATTCGTAAAGTCTCTCAATAAAGAAGGTGAATGTTTTAAGTACTTATGCTCCAAGTTCCTACGATTAAGTGATGCAAAGCTAAAAGAGGGGATCTTTGTAGGCCCAGATATTCGGAAACTTTTCACAGATCCACATTTCACTCAGACCATGAATGAGAAGGAGAAGGAAGCTTGGAATTCTTTTAAAGATGTTGTTGAGAAGTTCCTTGGTAACGTGAAGGATCCCAACTACAGAGGTATCGTGGAACGCATGTTGAAGGCATTTCAATTACAAGGTTGCAACATGAGTTTGAAGGTTCACTTCTTACATTCGCATGTGGACTATTTTCCGGAAAACTTAGGGGAAGTAAGTGAAGAACAAGGGGAAAGGTTCCATCAGGACATCCAGGAAATGGAACGTAGGTGTCAGGGCAAATGGAACGTAAACATGATGGCTGACTATTGTTGGATGCTGCAGCGTGAATCATCTGAAGAGTCCTACAGCCGGAAACGAACACGGAGAAATTTTCAAAAGAAAAAAATACGTTTTCATAAAAATAATAACTAAATATGCCACTGTTAATTCTGAAGCTGTTATTTCTACACATTTATGTATTTTGTACAGTAAACAACATTGAAATAACTAAAAGATCATGGAAATAAATGAAAACTCTTATTCGCCAATTCTGTTTTCTTTTAATGGTAGTACCTCTGCCCTTACTTGAGATTGAACAATTTCCTTACGTGATAGAGAGGGACTGACCTCATGTTCGGCTTCAGCACGCCAAGGAGCATAGAGATTGACCAAAATTATCGAATCAAATTTAAGAAAGATTATTTTTGTAGACCTGTGTAATTAATCTAGTGAACAGGTATTTACTGGAAGGTTCAAATTTGCTTTACAACTAGTGTAAACTAATATGGGAAATGTAATAACGTTAGAGAAAATGTTTTTATATTTATTGTTTGCTTTGTTCAGAAATTGGCCTAGGTTTGTCAATTGCATATTCAATAATACCTTTAATTTTATTTAACTGATGTACACGAATTACACTAAACGTTTAGTACTTTCGGATTGATTGATCATAAATATTCAATGTTTTATATATATATATATATATATATATATATATATATATATATATATATATATATATACATACATACATACACACACGTGTGTGTGTGTGTGTGAGTTGTTGCCATTGTTTTTGGATTTTCAACCCGAAGCATTCTCATAAAGAACGTTTGGACCAGCAAAATCACCTAAAGGGGGTTTTACTCTGGACCCAAATTACTATTTGTCCGTAATTGTTCTTATAATGTCACCAATTTCGGTATATGTCGGTAAATAAAGACTAAGATATGTTGTAAAAACAAGCTGAAACGATACTTCTGAATGGTCGATATACTACAAAACCAAATTTTAAATCCCGGCTATCATTTTTACTTCCTTGCAACGAAACTCGTTTGACATGATGCCCGACCATAGAGGAACTAGTTGTAGGACAATGAAACCTTGGTACCTTTTGACTAAGTCATTTTATTTATTTAAATTTTTATTATGATATCATCTATTTAGTTTAGTCATTAAATGTTGCTTAAAACTGACTTAATAAATTGCAGTTAAACACTGTTCTGATGATATTTGGTCCATTTCATCTATGATTCGGTCTCTTAATTGCTCTCTTGAGTTGATTGACACCGAATAAATTTCCTCCTTCAAGGAATAATAAATTTGAAATAATAAATTATTCAATATTTGAAGATAGTACGGGTAACGATTGTCACCTTTCAAAGTTCGCCATATTGCCTGCTGCTATATTCCTAATGCAGGCGTTGGACTCAATTTCTTCACCGACGATCTGCTCTTTATGCTGCCTGGAATTGGTCGGCTTCATTATGAAGTAAGAATGACCCAGTCTCTCGTAGTCTATAACGATACTTCTGAATGTTCGATATACTACAAAACCAAATTTCAAATCCCGGCTATTATTTTTACTTCCTTGCAACGAAACTCGTTTGACATGATGCCCGACCAAAGAGGCAATTAGTTGTAAGTGAATGAAACGACCTTGGTACCTTAGAAGTTGCGGTTTACTATCAAACAAAACATTTGAGGAATGAACTTCGTAAGGCAGTTCTTTTTTTACAAGATTTTTTATATTATGCATCGTTCTTTGCGTTCATATGTTCGATGATGGCTGGTATTATAAATATAATCAATACTTACTATTCCTAGCCTTCATCCAGGACTGTCTTGGTTTTTTTTTTTCTTTCTTTTAAGACGCATCCACTAGTCCGCATCCGCATGAGAAGCTAAGGCATGAGGACTAGGGGAGACCCGACTATTTTTTGCGTATTACACTTCTATTATTACAATGCACTATAATTTGCCTGTTACAAATTATCCTGAAATATACAAAATTTGCTAATATGAAATTGATATGTATTGCAATTTATTGTCTATTACCAGATAATAAGTTAATAGTCATGCATTCATAATATGTGCATTAGGTTTTTATAAATAATAATCGTAAATTAAAATGTTAAATTGGATCTAAAACCACATAGTAATCCAAAAAATAAACGGCTGGTGCTAATGTCCTTTTATTAGTGTTTTTCATTCATAGCGACTCGAAAAGGGAATTATGAATATATAAAATAACAAATTAGATTGCAATTAACGCTTGTTTTTTGCTTTAATGAAGGGAATTAAAATATCCAAAAATCTCCTTTTCACCACTTTTTACTTCATTAGGCTATTGAAATCGTGTATAATTACTACTGGCCATCGTGTATAATAATATTAGGCCATTAAATCCGTGAATAAAAACTTCGATTGATTTAATATTGAAAACATGGCCTACCAGTAAAGGTCAATAATCACATAATTAGTACAATTACCTGATTTAGAATAAACACATATGCGAAAATATTCTTAGTTATACTAAGTATACGAATAATAAAACTTATGAAAGTACTGTAATAATAAATCACTGTACTAATAAATCTCAAAAAGTGAATAATGTCGATTTAAAGATATGTGAACTATTATGGTTAGACTAATAAAAGAGTTTTTAATACAAAATACTTAAAATGAGTCCGTTTGAATTTTTTTATCTACATATGTTGTATATGGTACAACATATATATATATATATATATATATATATATATATATATATATATATATATGTATATAAAATGTTCGTATAATATTTTATTAAAATTTCGAAATTAAGAAATGACTATTTTTTCCTTGTACATTGGACGAGGGCGAGGTTAGTGCAGTGGTAGAGCACTGGACTTACATGCTGGAGTTCAAATCCCGATCAAGCATTAAAGATTTTTACTTCTAGTGTCTTCGTTCAGGGCGTGAATTCGGCCTCCCTGTCCGTCCCTAGTCTAAGCCAGCCTTTAATTAATTTCTTAATGGGAACTTTGTTGCTAATGACTCTAGCAGTCGAAGCAGCAAAGGGGAAAATCAGGCGGCCGGAGCACAGCACTGACCACACTATCTCCCCAGTGTGCTGAATGGTCATGAATCAGATACCTCTACAGTATCAGGGCTCTCCTGGCCTGTTACGGGACTGAAAAAAAAATTACATTGAATAGTTTTATGGCTTGTCGAAGAGCCAATCTTAACGCCTTTCTATGCTAATAGTTGACTGGATCCACATTCTGTTATTCCAGTCGGATCTCACCATTGCTTATTCTCCTGTGAAATATCCCCTCATTCTCATACTTATTTCCTTTCGACCATTTCACTAGCTCTTTCAGATCAAATTATAGCGCAGGTAAGCCTTCGTCTACAGTGTTCTTTATTGTGCCATATCAGAAGCCTATTTAAATTCATTAGGAGGGGGCATGGTTTATTCGTGCCCCAAATTAATAATATTCCTCTTGTAATCTTTTTATCTTGCAACCCATATCAAATAGTGACTCCAGATATTAATGGTAAAAATGATCCATCCAGCAGAGACCTGGTAAAGGAGTATCATTTCAATGTAATATATTGTATTTTTTCTATAATTGCTACATTTTCCTCTGAAAAATTGCTTTCGTTTAGTTAGTAGAGTTGTTACAACCCAAATTTGCGGTCTACATAGCACATTCTATCCCCCAAGACTACCGAGTCTACCTTATGAATAGACGATAGAGTGCTTATGAATGAGACTTTACAAAGCGCCTTATGTACTTAGCAGCTTAGAAGAGACTTGTCCGGGAGTTGTAGCTGAAGAATGAACTAAGACTAATAGCCCTAGTGATTCATCACTTCATCCTCCCAGACCTCTTCTTCCAGTCCTGATGAACGGCAGACTGTATTACTCATCACTTAATCATCCTACTGCATTAGGTCAATGTTTGTAGGGTACCGTTAGCTAACTCTATGTCGGTCACAGATTCTAATACATCAAATTGTTTTAGTAGTTTAAATTTTTGGGTTTTTATCGCAATTTGGTATTAATGCCCTTCGGAACACGGGTTTTGGGGGGAAAAATTCAAATTTTAATTTTAGTGACTGGTGCGCAGTTACACATGATAAATCCAGTAAAGTCTAATTAAACGCCCAACTTTTAATGGACCGATTTAGTTCATTTTTAAAACATATTTCTGTTTAATCCCGCCGTAAGAGGACCCTGCTCCACCATGGATGTTTATGAGCTAAAGGTCTTGATACGGGGAGTGTCATAGGCTAGGTCAATTCCCCTGTGGGAAATAGCTTGTATCATGGATATGTCTAAAGGGGGCATAATGAGTAATCCACACAATTTCTTATTTATCTGGAACAGGGCCCATTATTTATTGACCATTAGTAATGCTTAATATCACGCTGTAACTAACTCCAATGATTTAATCCCCAATGATTTGACGGTTTCGATAGCACGGTAACCAAAGCATTCTAAAAATAATTGATGTATTTATATATATATATATACATACAGGATGATTCGAATTTAAATGGCAAATCTTAAGGGGCGTGTAGAGGACCAAAAAACAATTTCTTGCTGCTGATATAGTTTTCTTGAACGGTTTCTGGAACGGTAATACTTCAGAAGCGGTGCGAGTGTTAGTGCGCCGATTTACAAACAGAAGAATGCCTAATCGCCGAGTCTTTTCGTTAACTTTTAATAGACTACGAGAGACTGGGTCATTTTATTTATTTAAATTTTTGTTATGTAATCATCTATTTAGTTTAGTCATTAAATGTTGCTTAAAACTGACTTAATAAATTGCAGTTACACTAAACGTTTAGTACTTTCCGAATGATTGATCATAAATATTCAATGTTTTGTATATATATATATATATATATATATATATATATATATATATATATATATATATATACAACAATGGCAACAACTCACACACACATACAAACACGTGTATGTGTGTGTGTGTGTGAGTTGTTGCCATTGTTTTTGGATTTTCAACCCGAAGCATTCTCATAAAGAACGTTTGGACCAGCAAAATCACCTAAAGGGGGTTTTACTCTGGACCCAAATTACTATTTGTCCGTAATTGTTCTTATAATGTCACCAATTTCGGTATATGTAGGTAAATAAAGACTAAGATATGTTGTAAAAACAAGCTGAAACGATACTTCTGAATGGTCGATATACTACAAAACCAAATTTCAAATCCCGGCTATCATTTTTACTTCCTTGCAACGAAACTCGTTTGACATGATGCCCGACCATAGAGGAACTAGTTGTAAGACAATGAAACCTTGGTACCTTTTGACTGGGTCATTTTATTTATTTAAATTTTTATTATGATATCATCTATTTAGTTTAGTCATTAAATGTTGCTTAAAACTGACTTAATAAATTGCAGTTAAACACTGTTCTGATGATATTTAGTCCACTTCATCTATGATTCGGTCTCTTAATTGCTCTCTTGAGTTGATTGACACCGAATAAATTTCCTCCTTCAAAGAATAATAAATTTGAAATAATAAATTATTCAATATTTGAAGATAGTACGGGTAACGATTATCACCTTTCAAAGTTCGCCATATTGCCTGCTGCTATGTTCCTAATGCAGGCGTTGGACTCAATTTCTTCACCGACGAACTGCTCTTAATGCTGCCTGGAATTGGTCGCCTTCATTATGAAGTAAGAATGACCCAGTCTCTCGTAGTCTATTAAAAGTTGACAGAAAGATTTGTCGATTAAGCACTCTTCTATTTGTAAACCGGCACGCATACTCTCGCACCGCTTCTAAAGCATTACCGTTGCACAAACCGTTCACGACAACTATATCAGAAGCAAGAAATTGAATTTTAGTAATTGGTTTCTTGAAACGATTCTCAATGACAATTTTTTCCATTAAAAATTTAAAAATATATGTCTAAAAATTAAAACTTGTTTCGTTTCATGTTTGCGATTTTCTCCAAAACGAAACAAAAACGAGCAATTCTCTAAAAGACTTTTTGTCTTAGTTTTTTGGTCCTCTACACGCCCCTTAAGATTTGAAATTTAAAATCCGGCACCCTGTTTATATATAACGTGATATTTGATAGTCTTCTCTTCGGATTGCGTCATCGTATCGACGTCATTAGCGGGATTTCCACCCTTGGAGGTAGGGAAGAAACGCAATAAAATCCCGAGAATGATTTCGACTCGCCTTCAAGTCATGTTAGCATGTTAGTATTATCCATAAGACTGTTGAAATGTCACCAACCTTCAAGCTTGGTGAATGTTGGAGGGAGCAGAGGCATGAAGCTCCTATTCTCGTGATGATCCATTATCTCGAAGATATCATCGACAAACAAAATTTATTAGACACGAGTGATGTCGTGATCTGTGGTACTTCTTCAATCGTCTTTTTGATATTTACTTTCAAATAAATCAAAATGAACATTTTAATCTGTTTTTCGGCGCTAATTATATATACTAACGCATAACATTGGTTAATGTATTTTATTACATTAATTTTGGTATATGTTCACAAAAGTAATATAATTTAATACAACATTACTCAGAGCTACATTTAAAAAACATGAGGGCATTATTGGAGATTATTAGATAAAAAAATAAATTGAATTATCAGAAAAGGCGGAAGGTCAATAACACTACACCACACACTTTTTATTTAACTTCCCTACATGATTCACTCTATTTTGGTGCCTGTTCTGGAGAATATGCTTTAAAACCCAACTTCAGCCTCAACATAAGAAGGAACCATCAACTATCAGGGCCACGTCTAGACTGCTAGGGACAACCTCTCCTCCTCAAGTTGAGGCTGAAGTTGTGTTTTGAAGCATATTCCCCTGAAGAGGAGCCAAAATGGTGCGAAGCATGAAGGGAAATTGAATAAACTGTGTGAAAGTGTGAGATGTAGTGTGTTTGGCCTTCCGGCTTTTTCGATAATTCTATAAATATGAGCAAAGGGTGATTTAATGAATAATTATAAAAAAAATAAAGGTTAATAATAATGTTTTTAATAAAAAATAAAGAGCTGATTTTTACCCTCTCATAACTTTCAACCAGGTAAAGGTAAAGTTATGAAATTTTACATAGGTATTATACTACTAGATGTGAGTAAAACTAGAAATTTTCATAATTCTGCATCGAATAGTTTCTGAGATTTAAGCCATCGAAAATCGGGATTTAAAGGACTCACTGACTCACTGACTCGTCAAAATTATTAGGCACTTCCCATGATGCTAGAGACTTGAAATTTTGCAGGATGATAGATATCAGGATGATATTAAAGGAAAAATCGAAAAATCCTGAAAAGTTGTGTTTGACGCCGTTTCCGGGGCGGGGGCGTGCCAGTCTTGTACTTCCTTCGGAAACCCATCATTCCGTCCGAAACCCAAGATGTGAGGTATCAAATGAATCGCCTCGGTATGTAGAACCTATATTTGATGTTTTAAGAAACATTTAGGCGCATATAGGCTCGGTCAAAATCTTATACTAGCTGTCTGTCTGTATGTTTGTTCCTTATACAAATCCGAACCGTACGAACGATTTTGACCAAACTTGGGACACAGGTGGGTCTTGATACGGGGAGAATCGTAGGCTAGTTCAATATCGTCTATCAGCTGTTTGCCTAACTGTTTATTCCTTATACAAATCCACACGATTTGACCATACATGGCACACAGGTGGGTCTTTATCCGGGTAGTGTCATAGGCTTGGTGAAAATCGTCTATCAGCTGTCTGCCTGCATGTTTGTTCCTTACACAAATTCACACCGTTTGGCCTATTTTGACCAAACTTGGCACGGAGGTCGGCCTTGATACGGGAGTGTCATATTACCTATGACGTTTTGTCCTTTTTGTTCCATCGGAAAGCCATCATTCCTTCTGAAATCCATCATGTGGGGTATGAAATGAATCTTCTTGGTCAGGAGAACCTAAATTTGATGTTTTAAGAAACATTTCGATGCATCTTAACAACAACACGTGTGACTTCTTTCTTAAATGTTGTAAATAAAGTCGTAAGGGTTGACTGCATAATATACTTGAAAGCAGATACTAAAATTTTCAAAGTCATCTAAATTACAAAGTTTATGATCGCAAACCCAAAATGTATCGTCTTTGTTCTTTTCTTTTTCTTGAAGGCCTTCTACACTTTCCTTATGGTGATCTTTATCCTTTGGATGAGGTTCCTGTGTTTTACAGTGTAATAGTTTAGTTAAGAGAGCAATCAATTTGTCCTCTAGAGTACTGTCATCTGGAATAGCTTCTAACTTTTCTAGTCTAGTGATTAGATGTAGGTAGGTTGATTATTGGTATCAAATATTAAGCAGTAAGGAGAACCTTATGCAGAATCCAAAGACCCTGGTTTTATATGAAGTACAAAAGCCAGTAGGTATGCGGCAACTAAATTTTAATTAATACTTAGAAAAAAGTAATGAGATCCCCAAAAAAAACATAAATGTGAAATAGAGGCCAAGTTCCTCCCTCCACAAAGAAACACTCCCTTCTCCAAAAAGTGAGAAATATCTCCTTCTAAAACCCCCAAACATTTTACACTCCAAAAAAAGTAGTATGAGTTGGTGTATTAAGAGTAACATATTATCAAGCACAAATATTTGCCAATACAAGAGATGATACAAGAAAGAAATGTTTAAGTTCATTACTTAGAAGACCTCATAGTTACTTACTAGGAACAGTAAAGACACTTCAACTGACCTTTAAAAACAACAATAAAAATACTTATATCCAGTTACTGAAATATCACTTTCCTCAATCGGATATATTCTTAAACTTGGCAATGTTTAGTTTTCTCTCTAAATCTCAGGTTACAGCTTACTCTTCGCATACCAAGGAGTTCAGAGGCTTAACTCTCACCACTTGGAGCCACTAAACGGGAAAATATCATCCACTACTATCTGTAACAATACCTATATCTTCTAGTTAAGAAAACATAATGGGAACTATATTTCATGTAATGAAAAAGGAAGCTTATATGTAGGTACAACAAAATTGAGAATTAAAAATGTGAAGCATTTAGGACAGGAGAATTTTTCGCTTTAATCGTTAAAAGTTCAAAACACTCATTTTTCCTAAATTCTATTCATGTATCATTAAGAGAAAGAGTTTATTCTGCATTAGCACGTTCACTTGGCTTCTCATACTGAAATGTACGGCACACTAGGGAAATATTATGGCCAGAAGTATGCTTCGAAACCTTGATTTTGTTCTTTGTGGACTAGATGGTGCAAGGTGTGATGTGTGTATATATACAGGGTTTCCCGCGTTGTGATGTCATAACTTTAGGGGCTCATTTGTAGTTCATGGGCGCATCATGTGACATTTAAGAATTTGTTCGGAAAGGCTCCTTCACGCTAAAGCCCATTTATTGATTTTGAAATAGAAATTAGAAAAAATAGATTTTTTTTCTTAAACCACGAGGTACCATTTTGAAGTTTATTAAATAATGCAACTTTTGAGGCGGAGGCAAACCTCTAAGTCTAAAAATAACTGATTTAGAAAATATTCAATAATTCAATAAAAAACTAATATTAAACATTCTCATCTATATGGCTTGTAATATAGCTCTTAATTTACATGGTAATATTTCAATCCCCAAAAAAACATAAATGTGAAATAGAGGCCAAGTTCCTGCCCCCACAAAGAAACACTCCCTTCCTCAAAAATATCCCCTCCTAAAACCCCCCAAAAACGCCTGACCATTCTACACTCCAAAAATGTAGTATGAGTTGGTATATTAATTCAACCAAAAACATTTGCCAATACAAGAGATGATACAAGAAAGAAATGTCCAAGTTCATTACTTGGAAGACCTCATAGTTACTTACTAAGAACAGTAAAGACACTTCAACTGACCTTTAAAAACAACAATAAAAATACTTATATCCAGTTACTAAAATATCACTTTCCTCAACCGGATATATTCTTAAACTTGGCAATGTTTAGTTTTCTCTCTAAAGATAATTTCGGCACAAATAATAATTAATAATAATTTCGGCCAAGTTTAAGAATATACCTGGTTGAGGAAAGCGATATTTTAGTAACTGGATACAAATATAGTGTAACATGGTAAGACGATTTTTGGGGCCTCGAATATGAGGAGGAGATATTTCTCTCTTTTTGTGGAAGGGAGTGTTTCTTTGTGGAGGGAGGAACTTGGCCTCTATTTCACATTTATGTTTTTATTGGGGATATTTGTTACTTTTTTTGTCAACAGTACATTTCAATTAATATACTTTTGTAGTTTTTTAAAACTATTTAAACAGAAGAAAATTAAGTACTTTCCTGTACTTATCTGTAAGTCTGAGTGTCGATTGTCAAGGAATCGTCGATAAGCAGCGGATGCTGATGTCACTAGGCCGATAAAAGTGACAAATATATCTTCTTGACAGGCAAAGCAATCCCTAATTCAATTTAAAGATAAAATCGTCTTAAATCTTCATTTTTTATAAGATTTGAATATATATATCAATTCTTATCGAATTAAGAAATTCATGGAAGTGCCAATTAAATCATTAAATATTGCATTTACGCTGTAAAATTATCACCTTCCTTTAAGAGTCATAGTTTCATGTATGAGGCTATGCCTTGAAATAATGATGAATAAAGATAGTTCTGAATTTTGTTTAATTCTTAGATCGAAGGAAAGTAATTATATTATGGCCTGCTTAGACGAAATCCTTTAACTACATAGAGTAGTGATGGGCTGTTCTCGAATATGAATAGATTTTTTGAATCTATTAGACTGGAAAAGAAAAGATCGAGCCACAAAAATTATCGTCGAGTTAAGATCGATTCAAAAGATCGATGTTCTTGAGAGGGCTTGTGTAACCTACTTTGGCTTATTCAAGTCAAAGAGGATTCTTGCAAAAAATACTTATCCATTTCTATGATAAAAATGTAAGTTATTTATTGATGACGTTTTGCCTCATAATATTTTTTGTATTAAGTCTTTTTAGATGGAAATCATTTGAAAAAGTAGCTATTACAATAAGAAACATGGTGTAGCTTCTGAAATTGATTTATCTTAACCCTAAACTTTTTAGCATGCTCTTTATTTTGTACTCAGGGTGTTGTATCTTTGACCACGACTAGTAGTTGTACCTTTGACCAGGTCAAAGGTACCACACACCCGAGTAATTTTTATATAATTCAACTTTTATGTTCTTCTGCTACATTTTTTTTTAATTAACATTGGTTGCTTCAATTTTTCAAAGAATTTTAAAAATAATAAATTAAATAAGTTCAAACTGACTTTATTAATCCTCAGTGTCGACTTCGAACCTATCGCCCCTTATCGTTCCACTTGAAGTTGTAAGACCTCATCGAAAAGTGGAGGCAAGAAAAATGTCAAATAGGGGCCGACCTCAAGGGAAATCTCGTATCCTGACGGATATTCCTGGAAAGCTAATTATCGAAGGTGGAAAAAAAACCAAACCAACACCCTAAACGTAAGACACCACACACAAATAAAATCCCTTCCTAAAAAAGTGGTAAATAAAAAGAAAATTATTCTAATGAGAGTTCAGATTCCGATACTGACACTAAAATTTCTTCAGGAGAAAGTGACGTTGATCTGTATAATATATGTTCTGAGTCAAGTCCATACCCAGCAAATTTTACCAAGTAAATTTTATAGTTGTTAAAAATAAAAGTAAAAAGACTATTACATATTTAGTCGCAGAGATCTGTGGTATTAAATGTCCAATTTTTAAGATCCAATATTTGAAAAAACAAACTTTAAGTGACAAGTTTACTAGAGAAGGTGAAAATTTGTATGATATTGATGTTGAAGACATTGTGGCTTAACTTCCATACCCTACTATTGCTAGTGGATCTGCTTGACAGTTAAAACGATTATCGATTTGACTGGATTTTTCAGCATATTAAGCATAACATAATATCAATAATAGCTTTTTATTATGATTACATCCATGTCCTGTATTTATTAAACTTACAATTAATTATAATATGACTCAATACAATTTTTTTTCTGCACTGCTGTGTTGTTTTTACGTGGTCAGAGGTACGAGTACAACACCCCATGGTCAAAGGTACAACTGCATGTTGTACCTTTGATCACTGTACGATTAATTTTTAAAAAAATATTAAATGTAAAGTTAGAACCTTGAAAAAATTGAATATGATAAACAATAGAATACTATTTACAATGAAATAAAAAAAAAATGAATTTAGCCTTAAAATTCAAGCTAAAAAAAATTTAATTGCGCTAAGTGGTCAAAGGTACAACGCCTTCCCCTATATATATATATATATATATATATATATATATATATATATATATATATATCAAATCAGTCCCGTAACAGGCCACAAGGGCCCAGAGGGGCAGATACTGTAGAGGTATCTGATTCTTGACCATACGGCACGCTAGGGAGATAGTGTGGTCAATACTATGCTCCAGCCGCCTGATTTTCCCCTTGGCTGCTTCGACTGCTAGAGTCATTAGCACCCAAGGTACCCATTATTAATTAAATTAATTAAAGGCTGGGTGAGCCTAGGGACGATCTGGGACCCCAAATCCAACCCCCGAACGGCAGCACTAGAAGAAAAAATCTTTAGTGCGCGCTCGGGTTTTGAACCTGGTCCTCCAGTTCATTAGTCGAGTGCTCTACCACTGAGCTAACCTCGCCCCCATATATATATATATATATATATATATATATATATATATATATATATATATATATATATATATACATATATATATATACATATATATATATATATATATATATATATATATATATATATATATATATATATATATATGAGGCTTTGACTCATTGTAATAGGAATTTTTTTTGGTATTAAATGCTGGAAATACAACATTTTATACCATTTCGGAATCTCCATGAAACAGACAAGTTTTTCCTTAATTTGGCCTACTGATAACAATTTTTTTGGTATACACCACGTTAGATTAAACTTAGGAAAGGAAGAAGCAAAACATGAAATTCGAGTTTAGATCTTTATTTAAAAATAAAGACCATGAATGTGACCCAAAAATCATGGTTTACATTCGATAGCGCATTTATGCAGGAATACTATCGAAAAACCGATATATACTCGAATGAGTGAAAAAAATCCTTCATTTGGAGTCGTGAGCCCAAAATAAGTGGAAACGAGTGTATTTTTTGGGAATTACCGAAAATGTCGAATATCTCGAAAGCCGAACGACTTTTATTAAACAAAAAAAACATTTTTCTGGACCGCCACAACGTCCTCTACCCTCAGGTACCATATTACCCATTCATTACGCCACATCCTGTAAATATGTTTATCAAATGAAAAATAGGGGAAAATGGTTATACAAATTACGAGCATAGTTGAAACCTTATTTTGTTGTTGAATAATGTTTTTCTTGCATCGAAAGTCTGTTACTGGATATAGGACAGTGTTCTGTAAATTTATTCTTTAATTAAATAATAGAAATGAGATTGAGTAACAGGAGGGGACATTAAGTATTTGAATATCAAAAAAAAATTAATCCAGATAGATCGATTCTTTCAAAGATCGGCCCTTGGAGATCTATTCATTAAAAGATAGGCCCTTGCAGATCTATTCATTAAATGATCGGCCTTTGGAGATCTATTCTATAAAAAGATCTCGGCCCTTGGAGAACGATTCAAAAAAACGATATATTGTGTTACGTCGAAGAATGAATGGTAAAAACGTCTGTGATTCTCGTTTCAAATAGAACGACAGCGATATTTGAATTTTATTTGTGTGTCAGAAAATTCTAAGTCTCTTTTAATCTATATTTTATCTTACATGGAGCTCCTCCTATACATATCCGTTAAAAATATTTTTTAACGGATATGTATATCGACCTATGGTTTGGTTTATTTGGATAAGGCAAACAACTTCAAGTTCAACTGCCTGTTTTTTTTTTTTTTTGAGTTGCCTTTAATTGATTAATTGTCATAGCGTATGACAATGTAGGTTGTACATTTTGTATGAATATTTATTGCTAAGTTTTCCACTCATTATGTAGGTTATTTTATATTTAATTTAATTTGTAGTTATTTTTACAAGTTTTCCTTATTTAATTTTTCTTTCATTTATTATTATAAACTGGATTTTTTATGGTTTGCTCTCATTATCTCAGCAAGCTTTTTTTTTCAGGGATTATCAAATTGTCAAATTCCTTCCTGTAGTGGTGGTACAGGACTAAAATATGTTTTTGGCAGGTCTTTTTTCGACGTCAGGAATTCATGCGAAAGTATTGTGAGTAGATATCGAGAAATCATCCTATGGATAGAAAATAAGTGATAGTTGCGAGGGTTTTCTGTTATTTGAGATGTATTTTGCCGAAATTACTAAATACATTCGATTCATTCGAGAGTGGAACCCCAATTATTTGCTCGCAATTAGTAGAAGTACAAAGAGACCATGGGGAAGCAAGAGAGAGTAAGGAGTTAGAACTAAATAGCTTGTTGGTGACGTCCTTGAGTTTAACGTTTCTTTGAGTGTCCTGCTTGCTCTTGGCACGGCTGGTCTATCACTGACTCCTTCAACGAGGGGACTTGCAATGAAAGCTTTAACCACTTCAACTTGATTTTCTTTTTCTTTACTTTTCATTCTTCCGTTTTCATCTCCACATAAGCCTTAAGGGTCATTCTACGAGAGCGCCTTGAAAAACTGGCACTCCACTTTGTGTCCCCTAAGTAGTTGAGCGAAATGAAACCTATAACATTCAGTACTAATTAAGCGGCGACAGACATTTGTCAAGTTTTGCAGAATTTTAAACTTTAATTAGAAAAATAATTATTTTTATTTTTTACACTCTTTGATATAATAATATGCTTAAACATTGGGACCATCAGCAAACTGCAGCTTCGAAAAAAGTGTAAGGAAGCTCTTTTGCGCTTTTTCTCTCATATAAAAAATAAAAAAAAAGTCCTTAAATGGGACAAACTGCGTATATATATATATATATATATATATATATATATATATATATATATATATATGTATATATATACACATATATACATACATATATATATATATATATATATATATATATATATATATTCTATACATATATAGAAAGTGGCCTAGAGACTATCACTTGAATAAAGCATTATTAATTCCTTAGGGAGTGTCAGCAAGGGCTGCCTTCTCCCATCTGTTCTTCCATGTGTAATAACTTAGGAGATATGTATTTACTTATTGTATTATAAGTAAACGTATATATACAGATTGTACATATTAAAAAAAAAAAAATCGTTTATATGTAACTCTTCTTCTTACTAGGGTAGTTTTTGGTATGAGAAGTATGTTTCAGGTTCTATGTAGATTAGAAATTATTTTTAAAGAAATCTTTCTGGAATGCATTACAGATTAAGATCATTCTATCAAACGTACTTTTTTATACAGTATTTTGTAAACTTTCGAATGGTCACCGTCCACTTACCATGATTTCGACAGTTTTCGAAATATATGAGAAAATTTATAAAGGTACCACGACTCTTCATGTCTGTTAATATTATTTTTTTTTTCTCAACACATCCTTAACCCCAAATGCACCTCAAATTTTGAGTTTAGATGAATGTCAAACGTCTGGAACAATTTTTCCAACTGAATCAATCGGCTATGAATACGCAAACCCAAAATTAGTTTTGAAAATTAGTATCTTCGTTTCTCGTAAACGGTTACAGATATCGCATTAAAATGGTTCCTTTCGTTTTTATATGTTAAAAACCTACCTAAAAGCATTACGTTGTTTCGGGCGAATTGTGCCACAATAACCTTGTTCTAGTAGACGGATTCTGCTGACTAACGAACTTCACCTTTCAAATTAGACAAACGATGTTTGTGTCCAATTTCATCAAAATCGGACCATAGAAAAACAGACAAATATAAATCTGTATATATATATATATATATATATATATACATATATATATATATATATATACATATATTAAAATTTGGATCAACGTTATTTTCGTGACCGATGGGGTCTGAAACGCGAAGATCTTTCTTTTTGCACCACTGATTTGCGTCAGGAGGTTAAGTTCATAAGTGGTATTCGTCCGTATATGAATCGCGCTAAAAACTAAAACATAAAGTGTGTGACAATTAGTAGGTGACGAAAGGTTTAGATATCCCACAGAGGCCAGCTGCAGCTGATTTGTGAAACTTGAACCGTAGACAGAGATACCCTTTATAACGATGTGGGCGACCTGCCCACCCATTGTTTCAACTATTCCTTGTCTTAAGTCACTGCATCTGGCGAAACATAATTTACAGCTGTTTCTCAGGCGAAAGAATTAGGCAAACTACGCCGTTATGGGTGACGAATTGTCACCCACACGACAAGAATATAATGGCAGATACATAAACAGACGATACTTATAGAACATGCAAAAGTTGAGGATATTGAACAATATCCGTAAAGCTTTAACGACCTTACATATATACTTGTTAAATACGATCCTCATTAAAATCTCTCTCTCTCTCTCTCTCTCTCTCTCTCTCTCTCTCCATATATATATATATATATATATATATATATATATATATATATATTATATATATATATATATATATATATATATATATATATATATATATGTGTGTGTGTGTGTGTGTGTGTGTGTGTGTAAATGTACAATCGGAAAGATTCAGTGTTCTGAAATTGGTGTGTCGGTCGGAGTGTGACGAACCTGCGACCTGCAGACGACAATATCGTCCATGTAAGACACTTTAAGTAATCGCTCAATCACCCATCCAGTTAGACCGAAGGCCAACTCTATATTTAGTAATAAAATATTTAGTGCATTTTGTTGTTTAGTATAAGGATTTACAAAAATACCTCCTAATTCGGCATAAGAAATATAAAGATTCCCTTTAAAATGTGTAATATGCGAGGAAAGATAGAAAAGAGAATAAGAAAGTTAAAATGGTTCTAATGGCCGCTGCGGTCGATGCACATGAAAATATAAATAAATAAATAATGGTAAAAAATAGTTTTAATTTAATATGTATAACGAATTGTAAATACGTGTTAATTGAAAAAAACGTTAGCTTGGTGTGTTTTAGGTAAAACCCTATGGCTTATGAATTTTAATTTTTCTCACTAAACGGATTGCCCAGTTATTGGATATGATAAAACTGAGTTTGGCATGAAGTCAGAAAACATCAAGGGAGCTCGGGTATTTGAGAAAACAAAAAAAAAAAAAAAGGATTTGTACTTCGTGATTACTATGTCAACGTATTTTCTTAATTATCTCGGAAACGATAGCGCTATCTTTTTAGACATAAGGGATCAATCAAAAATATGCGACGTTTCAGAAATTCAGATGAAGTTACATTTAAGCCGAAATATTAACCCGTAAAGAAGGAGCAAAGGCATATGGCAGGGGACAATCAACCTGATTCTATTATATTGTCCTGAAACAGATTTACCTGGATATGGGCAGAATACTCTTCCATCACGTAGAGTTGAATCTTCAGTTCTAGGTTGGTGACTCTCTCTGCCCCACCAATGAGCGCTTTACATATTTCGTTAAGTATGACAGTCGTATGATTTGACTGCTCTGACATTTTTTAATTGTTTGTCGATGGTGGTATAATAAAATTATTCTTCGAAGAAAGTGAGCGGTATGCACTTTTGAAACCGTTTCCTACTTTACTTGCGAGGAGATAAAAGTTGTTATTGGAACATTGAGGGTGACCGAGTATAATATTCTACATTTTATTGGAACATTGAGGGTGACCGAGTATAATATTCTACATTTTATTAGGACACGAAATGAAATGTGAACATTCTACTTGTTGCTGAGGAAATGCGTAGAAATCGGCAGGATCGACATCTTGTAGCCCACATTGCTCAAGGATTGCACCTGTTAGATTTGGTCGATTGGATCATTTAGTTCGCAAAACTCATGAAAATAAAAGGATAAATTGTGCGAGAGAGGTCTGTAAATCACAAGAAAGAAGTCTACGACTAAAGAGCGATGCAGGCTTATGTGGCGAATGCTTTATGCTATTTCACAATCAATAAACAATATCCAGTGGTTGTAAAATTTTTGAAAATATATTTTGTTTTTATAAGTATTCTGTTATATATTGAAAAAAAAATCAGTCCCGTAACAGGCCACGAGGGCCCTGAGGGGCAGATACTATAGAGGTATCTGATTCATGACCATACGACACACTAGGGAGATAGTGTGGTCAGTACAATGCTCCGGCCGCCTGATTTTCCCCTTGGCTGCTTCGACTGCTAGAGTCATTAGCACCAACCAAGGTACCCATTATTAAATTAATTAAAGGCTGGGTTGGCCTAGGGAAGGTCAGGGAGGCCGAATTCAACCGGTGAACGAAGACACTAGAAGAAAAAATCTTTAGTGCTTGCTCGGGATTTGAACTCAGGCCTCCAGCTTATTAGTCCAGTGTTCTACCACTGAGCTAACCTCGCCCCCATTTCTTGAAAAAATAAATATATTTAAAATATTGCAGTTTTTTTTTAATTTATTCCAGTGTTTAATCAATTTACTAATAAATATGGTAAATTAAGATTGTTATTAATAAAAAAAAATATGAGGTGGTTGGAAGGAGCTGTGTCGTAACAATTTTAAACGTCCCTTACTTTTACGGTTACATAGAGAAACGATATTACGAACGCTTTAGCTTCGTTCTACCGCGGCCTAAGTAGATACGGAGAAACCCTATATGTAATTGGGAAGTTCTTTCCAGTTTGACTGTTTTTTCTTTATTTCATTAAATTTATTAATAATAATCACAGCCTTGCAAGGAATTTATTCTTATGTAATTTTCTTTTTTGTTATTTATTACGACACATCGAAATTCTAGGCTATTAGCGCAATTAAAAGTGATGTATTTACAATGAAATTTACCGAATTATTCCTTTGCGTGTGGTAGTATAATTACTTAATAAAAGTAAATTGTCAAGAAGACAAGAATCGTTAAACACTAGAGTAGTTTCGCAATAAACACAGGGCTTTAGAACATACAGTTTTAGTAAATAGCCTAAATTCTCGACTGCCAAACAAGATAACTCAAACTGCAACGCCATGAATGCACGCCCTACTTGGATATTCAATGTCTGCAAGTCAGTACAATATCCAATTTAGATTTGTAAATAGAGTCAAACCTTGGTGTAACGAGCTTCAACATAACTAATTATTTGATGTAACGAATTTTTGACATCCTCTTAAACTAGATATAGCATTCCATGAATAAGCTTACCTCTACCTAACGAATAGAGTTTGGAAGGAAACGCCGTCGTGACCAACTAAAAGTCTTCCAAGCAAAGAAAAAATCTCTTACTTGACCTCAATTTAGAAAAAAAAAACTATTTGCCTAGGAGGAACCACGTCATCTTAATGCGCTTCATGATAACTCTTTTTTCTGCAACAGAGGTGATGCCGTCGAAATTAAGACCTGAATCGTTTTTGTAGGGAATTTATTATGCTTTTGAATTGTCATCTTTCAGTTTCTACGACCTCTTAAGCACTGTCTAACTGTTGGCGAATAACTCATTAGACGGGCAGAATCGAAGTCTGTTTATTTCGGTATATTTTTTGTCAATAAGAAGAAAAACTAACAAAAAACCTAAAAGAAAATTACCATATACAATAAATATATATAAAATATTTTCATTTTATTTCAATTAAATTTAAAAAAAATAGAAGAAGAAAGAACTTAAAAGTTTCTATCCAAGTCTTCTTATTTACAATTCTTTTCCTTATTTTTATCAACTTGATTATTTTCTGTTGTTTAACGCTTTTTAGCTTAAAATATGGGCAACTATTCCCGTTGTCAAAAACAAAGAAAAGGTTGTAAGAAGACAAAAATCCAGCATTTAAACGATATATTTGTTTAAACTTGTTGTTCATTTGCATTCTGGAAACTTATATATATATGTACATGTGATAAAAAAAAGCTCTTAACAGGCAAATAAATACCATAGAGGTCTCTGATTCTTGATCATACAATACACTATACAGTGTGGTCATTACTATGCTCCGATCGCCTGCTTTTCCTACTTTGCTACCATCCAATAATTGGTTGGTCGGAAAAGGGACGGGAGGGCCCCACATCCAACCCACGAACGAAGATACTAGAAGATGAAATCCTTCATCATTCAAGAGGAAATTATTTCCTCCAGCAATTAGTTGAGAGCTCTTCCACTGAGCTAACCTCCTCCTCGTTCATATAATAAATTATTTAAATATTAGCGTTTTATCTCACAGTTTAAACTGCAAAGATTGATAGAAATACCATATTGCTATATATGAAGCTTCTATTTCAGATCAAAATTCAGCAGCACGGCCAAATAATTACCTTTCCCCCAACAAGTTAATTAATTCGAAGGCATTTAGAGTGAAGGACTAAATAAACAGCCACCGGAAGCCAGTGGCCCAAATTTCATAAGAATTTCCCACAAATTATATTTGCGAAAGTAGAAACCTGTTCTGTAGAGACACTAATGCATCTGTTAGCAACCGGACACTAATACAGGCCCGGTTACTGCCTCCGCAAACACCGCTTCCAAAGACTTCCTTTCCCAAACCACCAACACACCGTTACAACTTTCCAAATGAACAAATATTTGGACGGCCTCTGTCATAAAACTCAGGGGGAAATTGCTTATGCATGGAAGTACCGACATATGAGGTAATAATCAAAATTGTTTTCAGTCCGGATTGCTTTAAGCGGGGCAGAGTACTGGTTTAATTTTCAATGATCTGTACATACTTGCTTTTCTAGGCCAGGAGCAAATGTTCATATTCAATGGATACGTTTAATATTAGCTCGTTTGCACCTTCATTGCATATCCTAGAGATGCAGACTCGAAATGTAGGCTTTTCAAGTCCAAAAGATTGTAAAAACACCGAATTCCCTTATCATTATATATGTATATATATATATATATACATATATATATATATATATATATATATATATATATATATATATATATATATCAGAGTTGGGCTTATTCGAATAATTTTTTATTTTTTATCCGTTATTAGTTAATTATAAAACCACGGATGACCAATTATCCGTTATTCGAGAAACGGGTGAATTATCTTTTATTCGTCATTTGATTATCCGTTATCTTTTATTCGTTATCCGTCCACAATACCACTTTTTTCTATCTATTCGGGCTAAAACTGTTGGTAAACTGTTGGTTTGCACTTTGCCCAATGACTGGGCCAGAACTGTTTGTTTTTAAAATGTGTAGAATTAATATCATCGCACAGGAGATGTATAGAATTAATATTATCGCATATCTCGTTTGTGCTTTAGTTTCGAATTTTTTTTTTCGTTCAAACAATTCCTCTTGACATTTTTCTCTCGATTTAAATTTTTGTTTTTGTGCGCGTATATTATTAAATATACACATTTCTTTTTCGAAATGAACGTGGATGAAAATACGACCGGGAGCATTGGAATGTCTTCCCTCGAGATAAATTCTGGTGCAGAGGGAACATCTTCACTATACTGTTCGTCAGTTTTGCAGGAAGATAATAATGATATGGATCTGGAGGCTGATGACGGTCATGACAATAAGGATGAGTACTCCTTTGAGAATATTTCAATTTTAGACGGGAAATTTTTTAAAGTTGTCAGTCAAGACGGGATAAAAGTGTCGGGCAAATGTTCCTCTTGTGAGAGAGTAATTAAAGGGGAAATAAAGTTTACTTCGAATTTCGTGTCTCACTTGAGACGGCAACATGCGAATAAAGAATTTGCTGAATATAAAGAGGACGCCAATGAGAATTAAAAATGAAAAGGAAAAGGACTTCTTTGACACCGAAACTGCAAAAAAAAAAAAAAAAAAAATAGGCCCATTACACTAACTCAAGATGGATTTAACATAGACGTTGTTAACTTTGTAGTTCACTCTATGGTACCTATAAGGGTTGTGGAAAACAAATATTTTAAGAAGTTGTTTGAAAACTTCAATGTGTTACAGCAAAACAACATAAAAATTCCTTCTCGTCGGCTGTTAGGACGCCTTATAGACGATTTATATGACAACTATCATAGAGAAGTAAAAGAAAAACTCTCAGGGGTCAAATATGTTTGCACGACTGCAGACGTATGGTCCAACCGGAAAAGGCGATTTTTCGGAATGACTGTGCACTGGATATCGGAAGATTTTAAAAGGGAGTCATCAGCATTGGCCTGCAAAAGACTGAAGGGCGTACATAATTATATAAAAATAGCTGATACCATTAACGATTTACATTCAGAATTTGGGCTAGCTAGCAAAGTAGTTGCTACGATCACAGATCAAGGGTCTAATTTTGTAAAAGCTTTCAATGAATTCGGAATAGAAAGCTCACCTGTGCAAGTTCATGAAGATTGTTACGAAAGCTCAAGCGACGACGACGATGATGACGACATTCAATTTAATAGTGACGTAAATTCCACATTACAATATTTACCGCGCCATGTAAAATGTGCATCACATAGGTTAAATTTTTGTGCATCTACAGATGTAGGTAAAATAATTGCTAGACAGCCTGATTTACATGCGACGCATAAGAGTGTAATGAAAAAATGCAACGCCCTATGGAAAGCTGCAGGAACTCCGAAAGGATCGGAAATCATCATGAGTGTATTGGGCCACACCCTGAAACGCCCTGGGGAAACTAGATGGAATTCGTTGTACGATTCTTTACGTCAAATTACAGAGACGAGAGACTCATCTACCCAATTAGCAAGAAAACTTAATTTTAAAATTTTCTTAAGAGACAGCGACTTTCAATATATCGAGGAACACTTAAAATGCACGAAACCGTTGGCGGATGCTTTAGATATTTTGCAAGGAGAAAACAATGTTTTTTATGGTACTTTGTTGCCAACAATACTGTGCATACTTAAAAAACTCGAAGACATGAAGATGAGCCAATGGACATTCTGTTTCCCGGTGTTGGAAGGTCTAATTGACAGTATCAAAAGTAGATTTAACGACGTTTTAGAGTTTTCGTCCGATCTATGCAATCACGCAGTTATTTCTGCAGTGTGTTTGCCGAAATTTAAGCAACGGTGGTTTCATTTAATACCTCGCGAATATCGCACTAAGTATGTGGACCTTTTTAAATGTGCTGTAAGTGAAGAGAGGAGAAAGAATGAAGAAAAATGTGAGTCGTACGCTCCTCGAGTTGTCAAAGAAGAAGACAGCTTTTTTGACTTTGGAGAAACAGATGATAACCCGACACAACTCCCGTTAATTGCTGCAGAATTAGAAGTAAGAATTGATATTGGACGATTAAGATTACAAGTATTCGCTATGAGGAAAAAAGCGAAAATTTTGTAATCGTAACCGTAATTGTATTAAAAGAGTAATTGCTCATGCATAACCCAGTATTTATTATATTTTGTTCACAGGTTTTGGAATATCTCGCCGACCCAGACGTGGCATTGCACTCATTAAATAAATATTTAAACATCAAGAAATTGTTTTTTAAGTACAACACGGCACTTCCATCGTCAGCACCAGTCGAACGGCTGTTCTCGTTTGCTTCCATAACGGATATTCCAAAAAGCAATCGACTCTCTGATGAAATGTTTGAGAAAAGAGTAGTTTTAAAATCTATGTTGAATTTAATTTAAGGTTTAATTATATATTTAAATAATAATGTAATACATAATTATATTTAATAATAATTTAAATAATTACATATTATATTATATTTAAATAATAAATAAATACATTATGATTAAGTAGTAAATTGGTTTTTTACACATCTTCCAAATATAAAAATCATCTTTCGGATGAAAATTTATCCATCGAATAAATTTATTTATTTACGATTGCTTACAGAAAAAAAAGTTTTTTTTACAGCAATTGGCTTATATAAAAATGCTAATTATCAAGTTATTATTATAAGTGAGGTTATTAAGTCACAATTTATGCGTTACTTCCAGTAATATATAAGTTCCATTACATAAATTACATAATTAATATTTACATTTATAAACTTAAATATAAATATATACACATGTATGACTGTATACATAAATTCATATTTAATTACTATACATATCCATACCTAGTACATAAACTTACATATACACACACCAATGTATTTATTTATTAGTTTATATAAATACACACACACACACACACACATATATATATATACATATATATATATATATATATATATATATATATATATATATATATATATATACACATAATTCTAAAGTTAATGCTAGCAACTCTAAGTCTAACTTGGCTGATATCTCTCTTCTTCGGACTTCTCTCAGGTATGTGAGTAATTGTTTTCTTTTTGCACGGATATCAGGAGGATAATCTTGAGATATATTTATTTTACTCTACTTCAAGTTGTGTCCTAGTTTCAATATTTCTATTTTCTTCCTTAAAGTAGTGAGTGTGACTAGTATAGGTCTCCTACCACGCTCCCTTCCGAGGCGTCGGATATAGTCTATGTCTTCTTCCTTTATTTTACCATGCATTTCTTTATTAAATACATTTAATGTTATTTCTAATATCCATCGAATAAAAATTCATTCATTAGATGAAAAATTATTTCAAATAAAAAAAAATCATCTTTCGGATGAAAATTTATCCATCGAATAAAAATTCATTCGTAAGATGAAAAATTATTTCAAATAAAAAAAATCATCTTTCGGATGAAAATTTATCCATCGAATACAAATTCATTCGTAAGATGAAAAATTATTTCAAATAAAAAAAATCATCTTTCGGATGAAAATTTATCCATCGAATAAAAATTCATTCGTAAGATGAAAAATTATTTCAAATAAAAAAAATCATCTTTCGGATGAAAATTTATCCATCGAATAAAAATTCATTCGTAAGATGAAAAATTATCTCAAATAAAAAAAAATCATCTTTCGGATGAAAATGTATCCATCGAATAAAAATTCATCCGTAAGATGAAAAATTATTTCAAATGAAATCTTAAGATAAAAGATGACGGATAACTTTTTAAATGGTAATAATTTCGAATAACGGATAACGGATATCCGAAAATTATAGATGACAAATAACGAATAAGCTAGGTTATTCGTCATCCGTTATCCGAAGATAATTTTTGCCCAACTCTGATATATATATATATTTAATTGAATTTTAGTTAGAGATTCTATCATACTATCATATTTTAAATTAACATTTGTCAAAGACAAACGTAAATATAACATTTGAGGAGCTCTTTTGAAAGAGCTCCAGATGACTATTTGGCCCTTTTTCAGAAGATCGCATTTTCAAATGCGCCATATTGTTCTACGTAGTTTTACAATATTTCATGTTAATAGGTAGAACCACTGCTGAGATATTTGAATTAATAACCCTCTAGGTTTATTCTTTTAATCGCAGCCAACGGAATACTAAATAAATGGTCAGTAGCTTTTCAAAATATTGTGTAACAAGACTCCTAAGTACAAGAATATACGCTCATAATACAGAAATATGTTCAACAATAGAATGGCCAACGGCCATAGCCACGTTGAGTGCACCGGTTCCCGTAGATCACCGAAGTTAAGCAACGTCGGGCGTGGTCAGTACCTGAATGGGTGACCGACCACGTGCCGTTGGCATTAGAAAAGGGTGGCAACCTGTAGATAGCCCTGCGCTAATGGCCAAGATGTAGATGCGCCGAAAAAAAAAGGAAAAAAAAAAAAAAAAAACAATAGTATGATGGTTTTGGCAATGTTCTTCGTTCGGAATCTTACTTTCCCAAATTTTCAGCTCTTCAACGTTCTAAAGCCCAATTCCGAGACCACTTTCAATTCACCTCAGCTGAAGAGAACAGCAATATGAATATGGAAAACGAAAAATACGTACGAGCTCTACTAAAGTTTTTCGAACGAAATGAAAGAATTTGGTTTGAACTAAATATTTTCAAAGCGACTAAGTTGACAAGTTCTGTTACGAATCTTTGTCATTTGATTCAGACTTTGACTATTGATTATTGATGTTTATTATGTAATCCCTAAGGTACAAAATATATCGAAGTATACCTTGAAACTTCAAAATAATTTTCTAATAATTTTCTTGAAGATACTTGCAGAAGTTGCCCCTCCTGCTAGTTTCTTCAAGAATCCACCATCCTCACTTTCAAATTAAATATATTTTTCTTTTTAATAAATAATATAAAGAGCTCTTCATTTGTCTTAATTAATTTGAAGTATTTACTATTTAATATTTTTATTGTTTTTCGTTTATTTATTTTGTATAATTATATTCTTTTTCTGATTTACTTATTTGTATTTTTTTGGACAGGAACTGATAATTATTTAAGATATTAAACTGGTAAAAGAGACCATCACCAGAGATGCGGTACTGTAAATACAAACAGATATATATATATATATATATATATATATATATATATATATATATATAGCGCAAAAAAAGATAAATGTTTGTTGATAAGATTTATAGATTATGGTAAACATTCCAAATATGTAAATAAAAAGTACCTATATGTTTCATTTTTCATTAAAAGACACAAAAAAAGAAACAAAATTAGTCTTCTAATTGGCAACAAGTTACAGATACTGTAGAGGTATGTGATTCTTCGCACACTATGGAGATAGCATAGTCATACTATGCTCTTGCCGCCTGATTTTCCAGTTTGCAGGTACCCTTAAATTTATAGATACCCAATAAATAATTAAAGGTTTTGTGGGCATTAGTGAATCTAACCCTTGAACGGCGGTGCTAGAAGAAAAATCTTTAGTGCGCCTCCGAGTATTGAATTTAGACCCTGCAGCTTATTATTAGTCAAGTGTTCTACCACTAAGCTAATCTCGTTCCTCTTATTTTTTTAACATATTCAAACTACTTCATAACCAATGACAAGAGTCACACATTTGTGGGGCAATTACATTGAGGGAGTTACGCAAGAGGAATTGCAAGTTGTAAATTGATAGAGCGAAGGAAATCTCTCAAGAGTAGCGTGTAGAGTCAGAGCGAACACCGTTTCTAGCCTGCAATGAATGTCACATTATATCGATATCCAATGGCCGTTTATTGTCAAATATCTCAAGCCAAAGAAGGCGGCGGCTAATCTAGAAATTGAATACTACGGCATGACTTAACTATTTAAAACCATATATCAATCCACTTACACCCATCATCTGGGCTACAATAACGGGAAAAATCATATTACTTCTTTAAGCAGCGTTCCTCCTTGTTAAGGCATCGCATGTGCTGTTAATATAATCCCTAGTTATATATCATCAATTTATATACCTGCAGCATAAATGATTTCCTACGCGTTATATATTATAAGTACCCTACTTTAAAAAGTATTAAGAAAACACCCGCAAAAGTAAAATGAAATCAGAATCTTGGAAAAATAAACATACAAAAGATGCGATAACTTTATTACAAATAAAAATTCCCTAATAGAAAATACCTCATCTCTTAATGCCATTTCGAAAACTAAGAAAAGGAGGAGTGATGGGCATATTGTAATTGAATGAAAAATTACAAATTACAATTACATTGTATTTGTAGTTCATGAATTATAATTACACCTGTCTCTATTTTAAAAGGTGTAATTTTTAGCTTTTTGTTACAACCGAAAATGTTTATTATATATTTGCGTTTTAGCGCGGTTACTCCCTATCTCAATAGGGAGAACCCGCTTATGAGGTTGACCTCATGACGCAATCCGGAAGTGCCGACTAGAAACTTTCACGTTTCAGACCCTATAGGGTAACTGCTCCTATTATTGACATACCCCCAATTATTGACACTCATACTTTCAATTAAAAAAATAAGCGTTTGGCGCCACCTATAAATTTAAACTTAGTACCAATGGGTTCGGAATCTTATCTACTTGTTTTCTGCCAAAAACAAGTTTGCTATAAAGAACACCACAGTTGAGGTCAAGATTTACCCTTTAGCTTTGGAGATTTTCAGCTAATGTAGCTGATTTGCTAGTGTTTCTGCTTAGAAGGTGAGTGCTTATTTTTCGTATTTATCAGTCCCCATTTCTTTTTTTTTTAGCGGAACTGTTTCTGAAATAGTTTATAGTCTTTCTTAGATTTAATGCAACCTTTTTAAGTGCTCATTTTGAATAAATAACGTTATTTTGAGGGTGCCAATAATAGGGTAGAGAAAAACCACCTTAATCCAATTATTGACACACTGTCAATAATAGGAATTTTGATGAAATCTTTGTTTTGGTGCCTAACAAACTGGATTTTTAATGCACAACAAAACGGTGTTTTACTTTTCCAAAAATAATGAAGGGATCCAATTTTTGACAGGGGGTGTCAATAATAGGTAAAGTATGTGTCACTAACTGGAATACATTTTTCCAATTATTGACAACCTCAAGTTGCCAGTTATTGACATAACTAATCCACTTATGCAAATTCCAAGTTTATGATAAATTCTAGTACCAACCTAATGAGTCTTTTTTCAGGTTTGACTACATTTGTATAATTCTATTATGTTGTGGATGTTGAGAAGGTCTGAAGTATGGATTTGGTTTCTAGGCATGTAAAATGGCTTCCATAAAGATCGATTCACACTATATGTACCGTCTCCGACAGGCCACCGTCCAGCATCCGACAGGCAAAATATTCTTTAATGTATTTCCAATGAGGTAGTTCACACTAGAGCGTTCCGTCACCGACAGGCCAGTAAAGCCAAATTTAGGTAGCTGTTTGTGGCCTATCGGTGACGGTACGTATAGTGTGAATCCACCTTAAGACACACTTATGTACTTCTAGGTTTTCACCGCTATGATTCGACCTCGAATTGCCCGAACTACTCGAACTTCTCCGATCTTTTAATCACTGATAGTGATTGGGAAATCGTCAACTGGAGTATCTGCAAACATAGACTTATTCGTAATTCGTTAAAGTTTAATCTGGTGTTCCTTTATGAGAACCCCCTTCTGAGAAGAGCACTTTATCCAAAAATGCAGCCAATAGTGGGCAACAATGAATTCGAACTGATGATGAACCTGAGGAATAAGTGGTCACAAAAGAATCTCCTACAATTAGAGAAGCCAGAAATGCGGTTAATACATTTTAGAGCCAACGGCCATAACCCCGTTAAATGCACCGGTTTCCGTTCATCTTGAAATTTAAGCAGCTTCGGGAGCAGCCAGTACCTACCTGACTAAGTGACCGACCACGTTCTGTTGACATTATTAAAGGGTGGCAACCTGTAGATAGCCCGGCGTTAATAGCCTAAATGTTGATATGCCGTTAAATACACGCAGTGTTTTTATGTTAAGCCACAAAGAGTTCGCCGTAAGTAGCTGGGAATATAGAAGATACATCTCCTTTTAAACTTTGGGAAATGATGAGTTTCTTGGAGAGCCCGTGCTGCGAATTTCATGAACCATCATAAGAACAAGAATGCAGAGGAGTTAAGTCTCAAAATAAGAACTCAGTGAAGTACAAGCTTCCTTATGGACTTTTAGAGTAACTATACTTATTTATGATATAATTTCATCATAACTTTTATAAATGTTCTAAAAAAAGTATATTGTTGCTACTTCATTGAAATTGAGTCAATGACTGGTACCTTTTCCTATCAAAAGCTAGATTTTACCTGTCAATAACTGGGTCATTTACCTGTCAATAACTGGGTCATTTGCCTGTCGATAATTGGATTTTACCTGTCAATAACTGTTGCAAAAAGTCACCTTCTTATTATGGCTAAAATCCTCTGAAATCATTCATTTTTAATTAATATAATAGGCTGAATTAATTCTAGAGATCCTGGCGAGCATAAACCCCTTTGAAGCAAGTGGATTGGTTAATAAATAAGGAAGATACTGTAATATTGCCTGAAAATTTTGCTTAATGTGTCAATAATAGGGGCAGTTACCCTAGATCACGAAAATATAGGTGGCCCAAATTTGTATATATGTATATGTATATATATATATATATATATATATATATATATATATATATATATATATATATATATTGCTTGTCTGTTCGCGCTCTAGCAAGCTGAAAAATGGTACGATTTTAACGAAATTTGGAACTAAAATCTGTCGTCTAATTTAAAAGGTCAAGTTCGTTAACCAGCAGAATCCGCCCACTAGAAGATAGAGTTTGGGGCGAAATTCGCGCAAAAAAAAATCGTAACGCTTACGTTTTTGTGTTTATATGCTTGCAGGTACTTGTTTTATAGGTTTCTTAACATAAGAAAACGAATGAAACCATTTATAAGGCGATATCTGCAACTGTTCCTGAGAAATGTGGAATCAATGTTTTTGTAAGTCATTATATTTTTGTGAGTACTTAGAATCGCGGGATTCAATTGAAATATTTTCTACAACTTGGAAATTAATCCCCAACTAAGATGTTTAAATTTTGGTTATATTTGGAGTTAAGGAGGAATGCGAAAAAAAAAAAAATTATTAATAGACATGAAAAGTATTCGGATCTTCATACATTTTTCGTAAATGTCTCGATAACTGTTGGGAAATCGTGCTAAGTGGAAGGTGACCATTCCAATGCTTACTAAATTCTCTACAAAAAAGGTTCTGAAGCAATATTGGATGGGGCAACGTCAATCAGAGGTATAAGCGCTTAAAACTTAAAAAATGTTTGTTTTGAAAGGGGTTTTCTCTTTGTTTATCTCACTTTTTAATTGTTTTTTTCTTGTTTTAAATTGCATTTATCAGAAAAATTAGTATAGTAGTAAAATAAGCTAAGAAACGGTGAAAGGTATTGGTAATAAGTTTGGAGCGGCTGTGGTAAACAAGATGGCTGTGGCTAATCATGATGATGTAGTTTGTTTTGAATTCTGCTGTCTATATAACCTTCCTCATAGCCTCCAACTGAAGTTATCGTTATTTCTTATTTTATAGAAAGATTTAACCCACGACGGAATGGAATTTTATTCGCCATGAAGCACATATTTACAGCTGATTATAACAGTGAGACGAATTTGCTAGTAAAACAAGATACTTAAAATGACAAAGAATTTTTGGTTGTTAAGAAGAGCCTTCTCAGCAGTAGTCAAAGAGTAAGTTCGTTTTCATTACATAATTGTATTGACTTATACAGATTAAGAATTATCCACTTCTGTGTAAGTTGGCTACTGTCAGTTTCCTGTGATTTGTGATGCTAATCTATTCCATCTCTTCGATATGTACGTAACCGCGCTAAGATGACGCAGTTCCTGCGAGTCGGACTTTTTATATTTGTAACGCCTTATTTACACATGTACATATTTCAGTTGCTGTTAATTTCAATCCTCGAAAAATAATTTCATTTTGATCAAGGATATTTATTTTATTTTACACTATAAGGCCTAATACATTTTTTTGTTTCTTTTAATTGTATTACTAGTGGTTATTCCATTTGAGTTGTTCATTTTCTGTTATTTTTAATAGCTGAATATAATTATACTGATTTTAATTTGGGTGATTATTTAAATCCATGCTCGTTATTGTCTAGTTAGATACCTTTCAGAAATTATTTTGTTTCTCAGGAATTTAAATTAATTAAAATAAAATAAAACAAAACTAAAACATTATATAGCCGAGGATTATTATGCAGTATAATTTGTTAAGTTAGGTTGCTCTTTCTTAGTCATTAAATATGAGCACTTCAAGTGTGTCTAATTTGTAATCTGCATAATTTGAACTCTTCTTGTCTAATTGTGCGGTTACTTGAAGGTCATACATAGAGAGCATTTTTAATTTCTCACTGTTCCTTGTTTCGTACGTTCGTCAAGTATACTTGCCAGGTAGTATAGTATTAATTCCTTGTGTGCCTTTCCGCTTTGACGAATAATTGAGTCAAATATTCAAACATTAAAAGAGCGAAACTCTTTATGTACACTAACAATTGTCTACTGAAAAAACCTCCATCGCCCAATGTGCAACATTACGGAACAAACAGTTGTACATCACATCATAATGAACCTACAAAAATATGACCACGTCATTTATTTGTTTATTTTAGGGGTGTCCCGCTTCAATGGCGTCTACACAAGTAAGAGACTCCTCTGAACACACTAATTCCAGGAAATAAGCATGGCGAATTAAGTTATTTATAGTAGCGATGAATATAATATATTTTTTAAATCAACAATGCAGAAGGTCATCAAATAATGTTGAAGAGTGCTGTATTCCTGAGGTAGGTATTGCGATTATGTAGATGCTGTTGCATTGATTCGGGATTTGGATCGTCTCCCGCTGTCTGTCAGTAGATGTTTGAGTGCATCCGTGTATTGCATATATGCCTACGTGGTGTAGTCCAGTATGTCCAATCAGTAGTCCAATAGGAATCATTTCTTCGTAAGAAATAAGAATTGAATCCTATTATTCAACTGATCGCCTCTTCACGAAGCTCCTAAAATAAAATAATAATAATATTCTTCAACTGTATTTGACCACATCAGAAACACCCAAAAACGCTGCATAAGCAACTACGTTCCTCAGAATTTGGGTCTTTTGGACTGCATTCCTAAATATCTTGCTTAATATAACCAAGCTAAATAAAAATAAAAACGTTCGTTTAATTCTTCTAATGAGCACCTATTTAAACTATTAAATTTTTAATTAATTTCCTTCCAGGGTTTTGTATATGCGAGAATTACACTGATTAATTTAAAAAAATCCCGTGACAGACCACGAGTCAAAATATTGCAGATACTGTAGAGGTATCTTGTTCTTGACTAATACGGCATAGCAGGGAGATAGTGTGAGCAGTACTATGCTCCGATCGTCTAATTTCCTTCTTTGCAGGTACCCATTAATAAATACTGCAATCAAAGGCTGGGTGAGCCTAGAATCCAAGGTATGGGACCATGAATCCAACCAACAAACAAAGACACTGCAAGATAAAATCATTAGTGAGCTGGAGTTTTGAGCTCTGGTCCTCCAGCTTATTAGTCGAATGCACTGCCACTGAATTAACCTCTCCCCCACACCATTTAATAAATATACAAGAACTTAAAATTTTCGTCCACGACGCAGGGACCAGACACACCGCCACTATTCAGTGATTCTAGTAGGAGAAATAAACAACCAATGCCCGAGCTGGTTTGCGGCTTAATTCAATTTGTACGTGAAACAAATATCTAAAATAAACTGCTGACTCAAATATTAATTTTTTAATTCATTTTTATCAGTAGAATAATCCATGCACTACTTAATTAGTACCCAAAAACTTCAGATGTGTATTAATTGCTCTTAATAAATAATGGACTATCCACTAGTAGAACCCATATAAAATCATAACAAGATAGAGATCGGGTACAGCTGATCCTCGTATGTACAGTTTAACTGATTATTTAGATGAGGAGAGTGCTTAGTTATGCAGCTCCTCCGTGATAGCCATTGAATTCGTAAGAACTAAATTAGCGAATATGATGAATGATAGCGCGTAACTCATTAGCTTTTCTATTGGCTTAGTCTTGTGGGAAATTCTATTGGTTGTTGCTGGTAGTAATGTAAACCTTTAACACTAAAGTCAATCCAACTCGCAAAAACTAACAGAATTCTATTAATTTTAGCGAGTTGGATTGACTGGAGATCTGATACCTTCTTGAGCAAGCGTAGCGAGCGAAAACGATTAGCACGTATGCCCATAATGCGAAAAAATATAAAATATAAATATGTTATAGAACCACCGAAAAAAAAAAAAAATCGGTGACGAGGCCCCTAAACTTCAAAATTACCATTGATTTTTATAATAGTAGCCTTTTTTATTAATAAATATTGCTTGCTGAAATATATTCTGCTTTAATATAGTATTACTTTAAGCCTAAACGTATTACTTTCAAATATAAGTTATCTAACGGTTAGTTAGAACCATATTATATAAATATAGTCGAAAAAAAAGTTACTTTTAGTAGTGATTGCAGTGATTTTAAATACTTTTCATTACTATATTAACTTTTGATTACTATATTTATATAATATGGTTTCTAACCTTAGATAACCTGTAAAGGAGTAATAGATAACCTGCAAAGAACCTGTAAGCTAATCCGCAAGTAACAAAATCTTTGTTTAAAATCACGACAGATAATTCAAAGTTTGCTGTATGTGGTATTCACAAACAGACCCACTATTGGGAATAAACATGAGAAAAAATTAGTTTATTTTTCGTCGGTTCGAATGAGAGTTGTATAAATAATTTTGGTCGAGAGATTGTGAGGACGCGGGGTTGTGAAAGCTGGTAGATGTTTGCATAGCGGGTTCATCAGCCGGTATCTAGAGCAGAGAGATAAGGTTGGATTTCGGTAGGACTACCTCAACAATATATCTATTGCGCAGCTCATATCCCTCCCTGTTTCTACTCCTAATAACTTCCTTCTTGGGTAACTAGTACTAGGTGTGTTGAAATCAATGAGGTCGGCACTTAAAGCGTTTACTCATATGTGTAATTCATCATTATTTCTTGATAACCAAATCCTTTCATACGATAAACAAATTGCGTCAAATCATAATAACAAGTTATGCTTTAGGATTTCTTATTGTTTAATTTTATGATGAATCGAGTTCTTTATTTATAACTGATTTGACTTGTTTATGATAAAATTTTGAAGCCGGTGTTTACGTTCAAAATGAGTAAGTAGTCTAGCCAATCATAGGTAATATTTGAAATATATTTCGGTCGTTTTAATCCGAATGTACATAGTTTAATATATATATATATATATATATATACTATATATTTGTCAAACACCACTCACTTACTGACTCACTGACCAATCATCGCCCAGCCCAAACCACTTGAAAGAAAAATTTTGAAAAACACTTGCCAATACGGCGCTAATGACCTAGATGTAGATGCGCCGTAAAAAAAATATATAAAAAAAACACTTGCCAAGAAAAAGTTTTTTATACTCGACTTTTTAGGTATTTTTAGAGGGGTTTGAAGTTTTAGTTGGTTATTGTACTTTATCTATTTCATAGTATTCTTTGGAATTTCGATTAATTTCAACTATGATGGCAGACCTTGAGTTACTAGAAGTGGATTGTGATTTTTTCCCTCATAGAGTTTACACTTTATCTGGTGATAGTCCATCCGAGGTAATAATATCCCGTGCCCTTGCACAGCCTCCTCAACCATTAGCAACCCCAATCAGAACTTGATAATGCATGCAAATATAATGTGTGTTTCCAAATGACAACTTGAAACATAAAGTTTTAAATTTTAGCGTCCATTTATTATTGACAACGAATTTCTACAGGTACGGGTTAAACTTCTATTGTTGAAAATCTATAGATAACGGGGTATCTCTAGGTCATCTCCTTGTTGATACTGGTTTGAAGCGCCCCAGTGTAAAGAAAAATTATACTTTGATTATTTATCAATTGAAATATATATATATTTATATATTGCTCTTTTCTAAAATGTTTCAAGTCCTTCTCTCTGTAGTCCCCATGCTGCGAGTAAATTATTTAATTTTTAGTTAGTTAGTTTAGTTTAGCTTGTAATAAGTCTACATTTGCATATCAGTTTGTTGTCCAAAAGGATTGTACGCCTTAATATGTAAGGGATTGAGTTACCTTTAATTTGCCTCCTGTAATAAGAATCTTTAATTCTGTTTTTTTTTTTTTTTTTTTTTTTTTTTTTTTAGTTAATTATGTTGTGGTTATTAATCGACTATGTGTATTACTCCGTTTATTAATGTTTGTATGTGCTCTAGGTATTTTGAACTTATTATGATTATAATACCAACTGCAGCCAACGGCCATAGCCACGTTGAATACACCGGTATCTGAATGGGTGACCGACCACGTGCTGTTGGCATTATAAAGGGTGGCAACCTATAGATAGCCCGGCGCTAATGGCCAAGTTGTAGATGCGAAAAAAAAAAAAAAATACCAACTGCAAGAGCCATCTGTGAAAAGATTCATCTGAGTATTTAAACAATTTTAAGATTTACTGCCATGTATAGTAAACTGTCCAGTTATTAATTCGAAGAACGTGTTAGTTTAGTGTAATTATTTATCTGTGGGTGTGATATAATTTATTGAATGTATGTTTTTAGTACATTAATATATATATATACCTATATATATATATATATATATATATATATATATATATATATATACCTATATATATATATATATATATATATATATATATATATATATATATATATATATATAATTTTAAATAATTGGAAATATGCAAATAAACTCTTTTTAGGTTAGCCTCAGCTTTAGAGGTTGATGACGTATATTTTGTAAAAGGATACAACCAAAATAAATAGTAAGTTAGTACTAGAGTTTTTTTTTTTTTATGAATGAATACCCTTGGGTGAGCGCATCTTGTATGAATGCGTAGTTGTAAACAAGTAAGTAAGGTAGTACCATATAGGGCTAGTTTTGTTCGAAAGGTAGCTATATTTTGAGAGAATGGGGCAAATGCTATTATTTCAACATTTTTCCTTTCTAAGTAATTCGTTAATAATTACAAATATATATATATATATATATATATATATATATATATATATATATATATATATATCTGTTCACTCTCAAACTACCCCAAAAATGGCACGATTATAACCAGAAACACTGTTTATTCGGTGAAATTCGAAAGACGATGCGCTTACGCCTTTGAGTTCGTGTTGTGGGTTCATTGGCTTTTTAAAGATTTCTAGCGTAGGAAAACAAATGAACAAATTTTTAAGGTGATATATGTAACTGTTTTCAAGAAAAATTAATAAAACCAGTTTTTCGAACTTTTGTTTCAGTTCGTTTACTTAGAAAAGATGGATTCAGTTGAAACGTTTTCTCAATGTTTGACATTCATCCAAACAATAAAGTTAAATATATTAAAATTTTGGTTACGTTTGGAATTAAGAATGTATTGGAAAAAACTTTTATTAACAGAAAGCGGAAATTACACAGAGCTACTGTTGGTTTCAGTGACGACCTAATATAACTTTTATTCGAGATATTCGATTGGATGGTGACAATTTTCACGAGATATATAAAGAAAGAAGTTCGTTTCTATTCTAAGCTTTTCAAATGACATTAGGGATGTGAACGGAACCGCGCTAAGATGGCGCAGTTATTCCAATGTATTTGAGATGCCTCTCTCTGTAGGCTGTCCTTCTTTTGTGAAGAACTAACTTCTAAGTAATGTGAGCCCAAAATATTTAAAGCGTGGGAGCTACAAGTTTATATTTCAATTCATTCGTTATTATTTGAATTATGCAGAAAATAATAATCTAACATCTTTTAGTCGGAGAGCTGGTAACGCACTTTTCATGAAGTGTTTTATGCACCTTCAAATTTTGCTTTAATGTACCTCTTGTATAGATAAGAAGGTAAGTATGTGTTTCTTGGACGTACCTTGGAACACCAGGTACTGCGCATAGGGGAAACGCGCAAACAACAATACTGCCGAAAAATAGTGTTTTATTCAGAAGCCAAATATCATTAATGTATAAAAAAATGCAAATTATGGCAATTTTACAATGAATGATAAATAAGGCTGACACATTTAAGGGGGTTAAAATGAAAATAAAAAAAAGTCAAATACTTAGTTTTTATTTTTAATATTAAATGGAGTGCTTTATTCACGCTGCGATTTCAACAGCGTCTTCAATAAACATATTTGAAAATAATTACAAAAGGGCCGACACTTTTGTGGGGTTTAACTATTTGGAAACTAAAGTAAATGTTGCCTATACTGCATATACTGCGTGTAACCGTGTGTGGATGAGAGCACCGCGCAGTTATGGTTGTTCTCTGCACTCTCATTGGTTCTTGCTCACATGATCTTGCACAGCTGTCCCGGTTTAAATGGCAGCGTGAATAAAACTCTCATTTAATCTTAGAATAAAAACATTTTATTTTTTTCATACACCCTTAAAAGTGTCTGCCTTATTTATTATTCACTGTAAAATTGTCTTAATTTTACATAATAGATAGTTGGCTTCTGAATAAAACTCTATTTTTGGAGAAATATTTTTTTGAACCTTTCCCATATGCGCAGTACCTGGTGTTCCACGGTAAGTCTAGCCAATACATATTTACCTTCTTTTCTACACAAGACGTACATTATAGCAAAATATCAAGGTGCATAAAATACTTCATGAAACTTCCGGTTACTTGCTCTCGGACTATGCTAATAATATAAATTCTCGTTACTTCCACTTGCCCTTGCGCTACAAACATATCTACATCTTGAGTAGTTATGGAATATTTTTTAAATTTTAATTTTTTTAATTCTATTTTTTTAACTAGCTAAAACAATCTACCAACAACTCATGTTGTATAACGTACTCAGGGATAAATATTAAAATAAGTATTAGACTGACCTTTGACTGAGAGCTGAGGACACCGGTGCGAACCACTCTCAGGAAACTTGTAAACTGGCGACAACTCTCGCAGTGGGCTCACTCATTAGTGAAGGGTTATATCCCCTGTTTTCTAGCCTACCTTGAGGGGGAAAAAACTAATGTGTCGTCATTTTGTCACCCTTTAAATGAAACTTAGAACAAAGAGAAGTGACCATACCAAAGGCAAGGGATATCAGAAAAAAGAGAGGCTGCTCCGATAAGCATGAAGGGTAGAATACTTTTGAAACAAATCTACCGTACTAACTCGGTTCAACACATGGATGATAAAAAAAAGCTGAAGGTAACCACATAAGATCGTCTTTATAGCGTCAGCGTTAATATCATATTCCTACCAAGTTTCATCACGAAAAACCAATATACAGGGTCTGTCCGGAAAGTAATAGGACTGCGACGATTAAAAAAATTTATTGATCCTATCATTACAATTTTTTGTAAACTTTCAAAATAGGCTCCTCCTGCGTCGATACAGCGCTTCCAGTGCGGTTTCCAAGCATTGAAGTCGTCACGGTAGGCATTCTCCGGAATAGCCTTTAGAGCCGCGGTGCAAGCTGCTTGGATCCCTTCTGTCGTCTCAAAATGCTTTCTTTTCATCGGCCATTTAAGGCGAGGAAACAAAAAGAAGTCCAGGGGGCCACATCTGGGCTGTAGAGTGACTGGGGAAACGTTGGGATGCCTGCAAGGCTTGGTAGCTGTTCACAACACAGGAGGAGTGAGTCGGAGCGTTGTCGTAGTCGACTTCCAGTCGGCTGCGATGTCTTTCCGGAGCAGATTGACCCTTCGTTTGAATCTATTGAGCACTTCCACGTAGAACTTGGAGTTGACAGCATGTCCAGGACTCACATTGTCGGTGCTTGCCGAAGTCGAAGGTCTTCCAGCACGGTCTTCATCGGCAACCTCTTCCCGGCCCTTCGATAAGGCCTTGTCCCCCGTAACACACCACTTACTGCTAAATTATTATCTGGGTAAGCCTTCTTGATCATATCAAACGTCCCTGTTGCAGATTTACCGATTTTCACACAGAATTTAATCGCCGACCTCTGCTCTAACGAACGCTCCATTTTGGGCTTGTTCCACTCACAAAAACTCGTCGCACGAAAAAGCCTGTCTTGACTCTCCGGATGCTCGGAGACAACTGACCAACCCCTCGTTCGTTAGATAGGGACCCATACTACCGAATCCAGTCGGCGAACGCGGGCTCCGAAGTACTGTCGTGGCAGAAAAAAATAAGTCCTATTACTTACATTATATACAGACCTTGTGTATATATATATATATATATATATATATATATATATATGAGAAACTTAGTATATGGCAAATAACTAGCGAAATCGGTCAAGATTATACTTAACAAAAATTATTAATGTGTCCGCGACTGTCATCCAAAGAAAAAAATGTATTGTTGAAATAGACAATGAACAAAACATTACGCCTTCAGTGTAATAAGAAGGAAATATCGTTTATGTAAGTGCTATCAAATTATGGGATCACACTCAACGAACAAGCTGACCGACAAGCACGGACAGGAACAGAAGCAACGATAATCGAAGAAGCTTACAAAAGATGAGGTAAAGGTTCACTTGAAAAACGTCGCAAGAGCAAAATAAAACCTCACATGGTTTGGATCTCATCGCCCCAAATCATAAGAATTAAAAAGAATACAGACACTTGGACAACAGCTCAACGACACACAACACTGACCCACAGCTACCTACTCAACAACCTCCATCACCCAACGTGCAACACATGTGACACACAAAACGCTGTAGAACATATACTAATACACTGCCAAAAATACAACCAAATCAGACTAACACTCAAGATACCCGAGACACTGCAAGATATGTTACAATACGACGAACCCACAATTCATCTACACCTCACGTTTATTAAAAAAATCAACATTTACAAAGAAATTTGAGTTTGAGCTGACCAATTACCCAGCAGGGTAGAGGCAGTATAATTAAAAAAAAAAAAAAGTTTTGGGAAATTAAGAATTGGTGGCTGCTATCACCATGTGCTTATATAAAGGTAGGATAGGGGGCTGCAGCCCCCCCCCTCAAATTTTAATTTGATGGTAAAAAAATTTATAATAAAACCCTTAATAATAAATTAAATAAGATCAATTAGTTCATAAAAAATCGTTTATTTTACGTGTAATAACGTTTCAGTTGGCTAAAACAATTCCAAGTTCTAAATTGTTATTATTACATTCCCTGGAAATTTGCCCAACCTCCCCAACGAAATTTTCGGGACAAAAGTCACGAGGAATTCTGGCAGAAGGTCAAAACTTCTATTTATCTTCTAGCACTAGGAATTGTATTTAGAAATTCTAAATAACTCCTTTCCTTTTTGTAGCTAGTAGCTAGCTACCAAGTTAGAGAGAAAATGTGAACATCTGTTGGGTGAAACAACCTATTATTTTATAACATAAATAAATATATATAAATATAAAAAAGAAGCTGATCTAAATGTGTGTGTATATATATATATATATATATATATATATATATATATATATATATATATATATATATATATATATATATATACATAGGTCATTTTAAGCTTCAGGAATGTGGCACATACGAACCACCTCGCAGAGAAATCTGCTTACTTGAGCACCTCCTGAGTGTTGGACTTTTTTTATTTCATACGAGCTACAAATACTTGGATTTTCCAGATAAAGAAAATAGTAGCCTCACATAATTTTTTTTTTTTTTTTTTTTTTTTTTTTTTTTTAGTAATACGTTTATTTAACATCTGTACATTTGGAGAGTACATTAGTTAAGTTTGCTCTCAGATAAAAATAATAATTATATACAGAATTGAGTTGAAATACAAAATAAATAAAAAACAAATAAATAAAAAATAAAATAAAAAATAAAAATAAAATAAAAAAAAGAAAGAAAAAGTACATAAAAAACAAAACAAACAAAAACAATGAATAGGAAATAATAATAACACTTTTGGAAGGAGCCAATCAATACTGGCACTTCCTACTTAGAATAATGTTTTGTCCCTATTCAGTTAATTGATCACGAGGCCAATGTCTCTTGAGCCTTCTAGGCGGATTTTTGGGGTGAGTTTGGGAGGAAAGTGTTTGTGCTCTAGGATTGGGATGGAAGGACAGTTTGGAATGAAACGTTAGGAAGCGGGATTTTGCCAGTTCTTGGACGAAAGGGATGTTGAGGTCACTATGAAGGGTTTTATTGGAAACATAGAAAGGAGCATTAACTATTTTGCGGAGGACTTTGGATTGGAATGCCTGTATTCTCTGTATGTTAGAAGTTTTAGTTGTACCCCAGAGTTCAAGTCCGTAAGTCCAAATAGGTCGGATTATGGTTTTGTAAACAATGAGTTTGTTGTGTATTGTCAGTTTTGATGAAGGTCCCAGTAGTCGTCGTAAGAGTCCGTATCTCCTGTTCAGTTCCTGTCTTTTCAGTCGGGTGTGTGGGTTCCAAGTGAGTCTACTGTCCAGTAATAATCCCAGCTAGCGCACCTCGTTGGATATGGGGAGTTCGTGGCTGAATATGATGACTGGAGGGCAGGTTCTCTTATTGAGGGTGAATGTGATTTGGCAGCATTTCTCAGGATTCACCTTTATTTTCCACTTGTTGCACCAGTGCTCGACAGATTCCAGATGTTCTTGTAGATAACAGGAAGCAGTTACGGGGTCAGGAGAGGAGGAAAATATGGCTGTATCATCAGCATAGGTAGTTAAGTGGGTGCTGGGGTGGGTAGGGATGTCTGCGGTGTATAAAAGGTAGAGGAGAGGACCAAGAATACTTCCCTGTGGTACTCCGGAGGAAATGGGATGGGAACTAGACAATGCGGAACCGGATCTTACTTGGAAGGAGCGGTTAGATAGATAGGATTGCAGGATTAGGAAATATGTGTGAGGAAGTATGCGCTTTATTTTGTATAACAACCCCGGGTGCCAAACACGATCGAACGCTTGGGCGACGTCGAGAAAGGCACTCGTGCAGTAGTTTCTACTTTCAAGCGCGTGGGATATGGTGTCAACAACGCTGAAGCATTGTTGGATGGTTGAATGCTGAGGACGAAAACCAAACTGGTGATCTGGTAAGGAATTTGGAGGGATCGTGGACAGAATTCTTTTAAGGAGAAGTTTTTCAAATATCTTGGATATAATTTGGAGCAAACTGATAGGGCGATAGGAAGATGGATTCTTGGGAGATTTCTGAGGTTTAGGTATAAGGATTATTATCGAATGTTTCCATGGATTTGGGAAGTGGGTAGTAGTGAATTGAATATGTAGGCGAGGAAAATAATTGCTTTGTGAGGTAGATTTTTTAGGATTAGGGCTGTTATAAGGTCATAACCGGGAGATTTTCTTGGGAGGTGTCTGATAAGCCTCTCATAATGAGTGCTTTTCATGAATAACGTCGTTTTCACTAGCGCAATGACGATGTGAGATGAAAAGGAGTATCAGGATGGTACAATATCGATTCCATCCTGGAGTTTACTCTAGCGAAAGCAGTGTAATGACCTAGAATTATTTATAAAACTCATTAGATAAGTATTTTTATGTAGACAGTAATTAGAGGATAACCAGTAATACTAGATGCAGTTATTATCATGATTATTTAATGAAGCTTCCTTTTCTTAGCCTAATGAACAACTAGTGATAAATCAAAACATTTCTATGCAGGTGAAATTGCGTTTTCTAAACAAGGCAAGTTATGATGTGTTTAAATTGAATGTAGATACCTACTGTACATATATATATATATATATATATATATATATATATATATATATATATATATATATATATATATATAATTATATATATTGGGTGATGGTAGGCTAATGAATCCATTTTAAGGTCATATCTATAACCGTTGTCAACGAAATAGGATAAAAACTAGAATTAGTTAGAAATCGTAGAAAACATAAACCCTATGACTAAATGCGTAATACATTTCCTACAAATGTGGGAAAATCCCTGTCGTATTGCTTGAGATCTTGCTTCCCTTTGAAATTTCATTTTACAGTTGTTTACAAAAGATGAAGAAAAAATCATTGTTCCTATTCTATGGTTTCCAAATGATACTTGGGATAAGAAGAATAATACGCCAAGATGACGCATTTCCCGCATTAGGACTTTGGTTACATTGCAAAGAAACTCTGCATATGTTGTTCCTATATAAGAAGACACGGGAGTTTTTAAAAATAAATTAAATTGGCCCATTAGGAATGATTATTAAGTGTACACAAGAACTAATTTTTACCCGTATCAGCCCGTAATTTTTACTTGTTTTTTTTTTTTTTTTTTTTTTTTTTTTTTTAGGCGCATCAACATCTTTGCAATTAACTTATGCCCTTAATAGGCTGTCACACATATTCAAATTGCGGTGCAGAGAAACTAATAATAAATAAATAAATAATAGGTAGTCATCCTTCCTAAACACGCGTGCAAGACGGCATCTTCCAACCTCAACCTGCAGCAAGCGAGACACAAATCCACATTTTCTTATAGTCCTAGAGCTAGCTGGAAAAAGTGGTCATGGTCGGACAGCCATGTGAAACGTGGTATAACCAATCTTATCAAATGTATTTATATATATATATATATATATATATATATATATATATATATATCCAACCTATTAAGTAATGTGCCTAGACGTACAGTTCCTTCGTGAAGGACCTTTTAGCGCGTTTCCTCCCTCGCTCCATAGAGAGGGATCTAAAAACAGACATAATAGTTTTGGGATCATTGTATATTTTCTTTAATAACTCGAAACGTTTAACTTGAAATGCGGAAGGTAACCATTCCAAACGATTTTGATTGAACCAAAAAATTAGTTGTCAAAAATTTAGTATTTAGATCAAACTAATAGACATTTTAGTATCAAATTACTTTGAAGAGAAATAATGATAAAAAAAAAAAAAAAAAAAAAAAAAAAAAAAAAAAAAAAAAAAAAAAAAAAAAAAAAACATACTCCTTCTATGTACATACGCAACACAGACAAACATGCCCGCTCACATGGAGGTACATAAATATCATTATTTATATTTAATATCATTATTTAATTTTAATTAAATAATCAGATCTGTAGCTCAAAAAAATCTCAATGCTTTCTGACACAATTCATGGTCGTTTCCAAGTATATCACAGAGACACCGTGAATGTCCTTATGATTCGAAGGCCTTTGAAGCTCTGCATTTTAAGCACATGTTTAGCTTAATGGAAACATCTTCAGCAAATACTGTACATTCTGGGCTAGGTTTCTGTTTAAAAGAGTAATGTCTATGTCTAATTATTATTCTCGACACAACCGCCTCATATTGTTTCTTGAGAGAAGGGTTTCCATGCTAAAGTAACTATTATCTCCCTTTACATATTATCCTATTTTGAAAAGTTATGTTTTAAATGGCATATTATGCTCAAAGCATACGTTCTGTGAAGTGCGATCTCACTATAACTAAACGTTTCGGGTTAGATCGTGTAGTCTCCTTATAAAAAAATATTTTTTATAAAAAATGTGATTTATTTTTGCCGTGGTTTCGGCTAGAAACCGAAGCCTTTATCAGGCCTATAAGAAGAAAGAGAACTCGTCTATTTTATTTTGTCAAGCATAAAACGCCGGCAAAAATTAAACCAATTTGCTTACCAAAAATATCCTTTTATTAAAATACTGAACTCTAACAATATCTAACTTTGAATGTGTATTTCGATTAATGTGATAAAATTTAAAGAAGGCTCGGTGGCCGTAGTGCTAAGTCGTGAGCACTCCCTGCCTAAGGCCGTGGGTTTGATTCACACTAGGGATAATGGCTTTTATTTCAAGAAACGAAAAGGCATCAGTCGTATCCTGGCTGGAAAAGGGTAAATAATCCAAAAATCTGTGTTATGTATGAGGGGACGTTAAAATTTAAACAAATAAATTATTTAAAGCGCCTTAACGTTGATGATGTTGCTTTTCTAATGGGATGAGTCAGAAAAAATGACCGTTTTCTTTGTGTTTGAACTTTGCATCGTAATTCCTCTCTTATTTACATTCAGGAGTTAAGAATTGTGATAAGAAGTTGATGTTTGATCCTTTCTGAATTATTTGGTACACAACATGCCCTCTATCCGGGCTTAGTACTTTTCAGCTTTCTTTTGTTCACAATGACAGGAAAGTACGAAATTCTAGTAATTTTCTTCATAATAGGAAAATGAAGTTTTCATTAGCTGAAGCCAATCTTTTAGGGGTTGAATTTGAGGATGAAGACTCGCTGAATGAAAGGACGGTGAGAAGTTGGTTCCAAAAATTTAATGACGGTGATTTGAGCCTTGAAAAGAAATCTGAATCAGGGCGTATTTCAGTAGTCAAACAGGACGCTCTGGAATGCGAAAATTCCCTGCTACACCACGGATGTTTAGGAAGAGTGTAACAAGTAGATAGCCCGGCGTTAATAGCCTATATGTTGGTGTGTCATAAACAAGGGAAAATATCAATTTGCTTTCTGTGAAATATGTTTTTTTTTTTTTCTTTTTGGCATTAAGTGAGAGTGGGTTAGTTGTATTTTACCAATTCGATGACTTGTAAAGACTACTTCTTCTCTTGTCTGGTATTCTAATCAGTGAAATGCCCTCAGCACAACTTAGTTCACACATCACAGCATGAAAATCCAAACAGCAGAAAATCTGATGCAATACAAAAATGTTGCTTTTGATGTTTTCGAGGAATTGTGTTTCTCTTTGTACAGAAAGCTTTACTTCTTCTATGTAGATTGAGATTAAAGGAAATTCAATAGTGAAACGTCTTGACATGAATGAGCGTCGAGTTACAAATAGACAATAGCCATGGAGTTGGAGGTTGGTGTTTTCAATCTCGTACACACAGGACAACATCATAAAGCACATTCAAGCTCTAACTTTCACTTTTTCATTTTTTTATGAGGTCGACTATCAAAGGAAGTACGTAAGGGGTAGTTTGAAGGAGTGTTTGAACTAGGGGTAGGGGCCCTGCTGCGTTACGCGTCACACACATACACACACCGTTATGGGTATCACGTGACCTCAAAGGGCCCGCCCATCCGGTCGGCCATCTTGTTCTAGGGCTTCCTGGGCCTTTTTTTCGCCCTATTTTGTCGGTGGGTTTTTGTTGCCGTTGGCCCGCCCCTTTTTGCGGAAGGGGGTTGGCCATGTTTCGGGGCGGAGCAGGGAGGCACCTCCCATCTCATTTAAGCCCCTCATTAGTAGAACACGCTCCTCATTATCGCTCTGCATAGACCCGACATAGAATATCCCAACTTGATCAGCCGACACCACAAGCCCTTATCGACCATTCTCTTGAGAGGCAGCATTTTTCCTCTACGTTTCCTTCATTATTCGCCTCACGCATTATTAATTAATTATCACGAAACTTATCAATAAAAGTTTTACAAGATGAGAGAACAGAAAGTAATAAAATGTAAAAAAAAAAAAACCAGAACTAAACTGAAATAACTGCTGATAATTATGCTGAAAGAAGCTCTTTCAATGCCAACAATTTGTCATTAGAATTGAATAATAAACATATTTTACTTCTTCTTAACGGCTTTGGAAGAAATCCGACCTGGAGCTTGTCGAAGTAGTAAAGGAGTCAAAATGGACGAGGGCAAAATAGGAGGAATACAATTAAATGTTCGCAAATGGAGCAATAACATTCCTATTTTATTTGACAGTGATACAGGTGTAATTTTGATCTACTTGAAATGAATATCATTTATACAGTCAATATTGGAATAACAGAGCAGATATGTTCTACGGGAGCAGAACTCGAAGTGATTTTAAATAGTATAACTAATTGTTGTAGTTTTGCTAAGACAGTGCAACTCAGATCAAATATTATTTTCAGAGGATCATAGTTATAGTTCATCGATTAATTCGAATATAGAATCAAAAGAACAAGGAAAAAATACTTTGTGAATTTATTGACAGCCCGAACTTCAACAAGCTTCTTCTTGATTACACTTACTGGAAATATCTCGAAGGAGTTGTTCATTATAAATATAAAATGAAAAAATTGCTTATCACTAAACCATTTATGATTCTTTTGAAGTTCTGTAGGTTATTTAGAGGATATTCTTGAGGTATTCCGCAAGAAGTAATCAACTTCCTGAGGAATGTTCTTAGTTATACAGCTCCAACGTGACTGACTAAGCTTTAATAAGGTATGGTACACTCTCCCAGCCCCAGTTGTGGGGTTTTTCGAAATAACCAAGGATATAAATCAATACACTTGCCTTTGATAAACACATCTGCCGTCCTTTATCTGCTCGACCAATCACGGAAGGTTCTTATAGTAGTTATTACTAGGGACCGGATTTTTAGGATAAGATAATCATTCAATTAGGTTTTTGCTTCAGCCATTATAGGTTTTTTTTTCGGTGATTAAAATGTTTGAATAGGTTAAACATCTTATAATTAAACCGGATTTTCTTTGTATCTTCTATTTTAAAGGTTAGATATGACTAGGTCATCATTCCTTCGTTATTTAGGTGATGTCATCCTGAATAGGTTTTTTTTTTTTAGGGTCTTTGAAATTAACATGATTTACAAGACGCGAATCATACAAAATAATCGATCATTATCATGTTTTGGAGAAAGGAAAAAAATAGGTGAAAAAAGAATCCGGTCCTTAGTTATTAGCTGAAGTTGAAGAATTCCTATAACCAAATTGGAATCTGACGACTTTCGAGATATAAATTATTTGTACGGGTTCTACTACATTAGTATATTTGTAGTGGGGGGGGGGGGGAGGGACATATTCGAGAATAGGAAAGTATTATTTAACCCTTAATCGGCTACTAATCCATCATAGAACAGCCCTAGAAGCCGGCCCTCCAGCTGATATTAACTTCAACGAAATATTCCTCTTGCCAAAATCAGGCCAATTTCACTGTATTAATATTAAGTATTAATAATTATTAACACTTATAAGATAACAACTTATTATTGTTTTAAAAATAGTATTCAAATATTACGTTTAACTCCTGAAACAACAGAATAAAATATATTTTTCCCCTAAAAATAATTTCCCAAATTCATTGGAAGTTTTGGTTGCCGCTAAAACCCAAGAACCATGATTTAAAAGTTAATGGGCTTGAGGTAGAGAGGAGACACCTCATAGATGGAAAGATTTAATTGTATATTTGTTTCTATTTCATACGACAATGTTCTTTTTCAAGTAAAGAAATTCAATAACTTAGCTTAGTACTCATACTCATGTTCTCGAAAAAATAGAACCAATAAAAAGTATCCTCATATGAAAAGGGTGCAATGGTATTTTAAATATTGTTTACTCCTCATGTTTTAATGAAACTTGCAATCCGGTAAAAGATAAACTTTTTAAGCCAAAATACATGCTGAAGAATTTGTTCAGGGTCGATAGTATCAATAAAATACGTTATTTTTGTTTAGAATATTATTCGAGACGTTACGCAATTAATAATGATGCGAAAAGTAAAATAAATAAAGAATTTATAAATTGTATATATATTACGATTTGGTAACAATTTTGATTTCTGTAGAAGATCGGAGAACAGGGAAGATCATTATCGACCAATGAATGAAGATTACAATTTATTGAGGCTTCGGTCAATAGAATAATCTACTGTGGTCAAACTATAAAGTATTATATTTATTTTATTATGAAATAATAGTTTTTTGTATTTCAGTAGATTTTCTTTTTCTTAGTGTTTTAAAAAAAAATCAGTTGTTTATTACAATTAACACCACCCTAAAAGACCGGATCCTACAAACAAAATTGATCCAATGTCGTAAAAACCGCATTATCTAGACACACCATCACAGACGGACACAGTTTCAAGTTTGAAAATTTCTCCATCCTCCATACTGAATCCAACCTTCAGAAACTTATCCTTTCAGAATCCATATACAATCATCTTAAAATATTCCAGTCAGTTACAAAATTGGCAAAGAAGTAATCTCTTCCATCTATTCTATCATTTTCCATATACTCAAAAATTCCCATTAACTAAAGTCAGCACACTCTCTCAATTCATAAACTACACTGACTAATCCTTACCCTGTCCACGGTAATCCTGTATTCATGTCCTTTATCTTCTTCCGCGGTCGTTCCTCCGGAGTCTCACCCATTCTTTCCCGCCAGTTCTCCGTACCTCCTTCCTTCTCCACTTCCACCAACCGTGCTCCTATCTGTCCATGAAATGTAGCCTCCATGATACGGAACTGTTCTCCCTCTCCTCCATGGATATAAAACCTTCTCTGTATGTATCTCATGAACCAATCTAATATATAAAATTTTCTTGCCACAGTGTTTGTTACAAAATTACTCTGAAACAGCTTGACCGATTTTCCACCCATATTTTTTTTTAAATTTGTTTATACAATGTTTTGTTTTTTGTTGTTGTGATTTGATATTAAAAAATACGTACAACCCTAAATTTATACCCTTTTGCCATCGCCCCATTTTCTAATAGCGATATTAGTACCTAAATAATTTTTAGCCGTGGTCGATAACTGATGAATTATCACTCCATCAGTTATCCCCGCCACCGATGTCACTTCTAGTAAACAGCATAGACCAAGGATAAAAAGAAGCCGGTCCCCGGTCGTTTCCACTCAATAAGCTTCCTCATATTCGTTACGAAGATTTTGGGCATTATATTCACAGACAGAAATATAACTAATTTTAGTTTTGAAATGTAGTTTTATCTAATACTAGCTGTTACCCGGTGCGCCATGCAACACCTTCGTTCTGCATATAGGCAGCAAAAATAAATTAGAAACCAAATAAGTAATGTTAATATCTTATAACGTAAATCTTTTTGGTTTCACAGTTTTGAATCCGTGACGTCCGAACTGTGAGTCGTAGAAGATTGTGACCTAGCCTGTGACACTTCCCGGATCAAGAGGTAGCTGTGTGCCAAGTTTGGTCAAAATCGGTCGAACGTTGTGGATTTGTATAAGGACAAACAGACAGACAGACAAACACCCGATTTTTATATTTATAGATATGACCGAACCCCGATCGTCGGCACCTTTTCAATGTCTATATTTACATTGTACCTTTAATCATCTGGATCCAATATACAGCACTCAAAACTAATGATTGAAATGTTTTGTATAAATAAGCAAATGTGACTATTAATAGATGAAATTTATTCAATAACCAATTTTAAAAATTGTTATTACATGGATTGGAACTACTAGTAGTGATAGTGTTAGTGGGTGTCTTACCTCAGCGCCTGTTAACTGAATCTCAGCCAAAGAAGGAGTTTTCTTTCAACGAAGTTAGGAATAAGTCATTCCAAAGTAATAGAAAAGGTTTAGAAAAATCGAGGCAAAATTAGAAATTGAACTAGGCAAAACTTTTATATTTATTGCAATTGATTAATTTTTTTATTGTGGTATGGAGTTTACGAAGCCTCTTCGGACGGACATGTATTTTGGGAATAAAATGCTATTTTAATGCAATGAAAAAATCCTGTGTTAATGCAACCAAATATCAGTAAAATTTATTTAACCAAGGCTCATTTAATATACGACATTAATGCATGTCTTATTGAGTGTATATTGTTGAATTACATCGTTTAAATTGGTTTAATTTGTTTCAAATGACAGATACAGAAAGTTTTATGAGGCTGGTAAGTAGGTTAAATGGTAGGTTTTAACGTGATAAACTATTTAAAAGCTTATTAGTGTTTAAAATATGTAGAATTCGAGTGCTGTAATATAATTAATATGGCCAAATTGTGTTCAAGTCATTGGATATTTGTGTTTATGCTTGTCAGAATGCCTCAATGTACTTCAGTCCAATTGACATTGGATCTGTCAATGTTTCCAATAATTAAAAGCAGGAATATTTGCTGTGTTAATGTAGCTTAATAAAGCTGGGGTGAGGCTTTTATCCGTTGGACCCTCGTACAATTGAACAATATTCAACGACAATGTTTTTTCATTTTCTGTTTGTTTTTTTTCATTTATCATTGCATATTTCACATACTGGTGGATACAGAACTCTGAAAAAAATAATAATAGAAATATACTCGAGGGTAGAAAGATACTATTTAATCGAAGACTTGTGGCAGAATTGTCATAATCATGATTATTATTAAAATCTCAGAACCTGGATATTTTAATCGCAATTACAAGAGCGATTACGATTACGCTTGTATTCACCCTTTGATTATAATTACACTCGTAAACATAACATTTTTGTGTGATTAAAACTGTAATCAGAAATGTTTGTATGAGAACGACTGTTATCTCAATCTTTTCTCTGTGACAAATTTGTACTGCAACTACATCTGTAGACATACATTATCCGTGATTAGGAAAATAATTTGTCTTCGCTATTACAAACAATAATACAAATATGCTTTTTATTTACTTAAATTTTTTAATGAACAAATTACAAATAAAAACAATAATAATACTTACAAAAAACTCGTTCGGATATAAGTTGACTCCACCAACTTATTATTTGAGAACAGCCCCTCCCCACAACCCAACTAATAATAACTTTAAAACAACATTCATCTTGGCAGCACTAGCCCGATTTTCAAAGTTTTAATTTTATATTTGATCTAATAAGAAGTATTCATCTTAAACCTATTATTCAGATATTATATTAGACTCCCGGAACAACAGAGTCAATAGTTTTAAACGTTGAAGAGTATTGTTTGTTACTCTTTAAATGACTTTTCAAAAAGCATCCTCACTTCAACTTTTATCACTGATTAAACACAATAGCCATGATTCACAAGTCTGTAATAGACTGCATAGTTTTGTCAACTCTATCTAATACATCAGTCAGGTCATTTGAAGAATAAGTAAGGCGTGTCTCTGTTAATATTTTATTCCTCACGTTTTCATATAACTTCCAAACCGGAAAAAAAGATAAGCTTCTTGCGCCAAATTTTCCGCAGCACACATTGAAAATTTGTTCAGGGTCATTAGTAACACGAAAATGCGTTACTTTATTTAGAATATTCATTAAGACGTTATGGAAATATTAATGAAGAAAAAAGTAACGGAAGGAAAGAATTAATAATTTTGTACACATATTACGATTTGTTCACTTTTTTGGTTTCCATGGGAAGAAAAGGGAAGATGACAGAAAAATGTTCCATTATTATCAAACAAAGAATAAAAAGAAATTACAATGTATTGAGGCTTTATTCAATACAATAAGCTATTTTGGTGCTAATGAACTAGGTAGTCGAAGCACCTAAATAATTAAAAAAAAAAAAAAAAAAGTAAATTTTTTTTTTGGTGATTTGTTTTTAATAACTAATCAGTTGATCTATGACAATTTACTATGAACCTCTAAAAGACCCGAACCCACAAAAAAATATATCCATTGTCGTCTATCGGATTCCTTGGATCACACCTAACTGGAACAGCACCTACATTGGACAGACAAAGAACCCCATAAAAACAGCCTGGATACAAACAAATAGAACGATAAATAATAAATAACAAAGACATAAAAACCGCCTTATCCAGGCACGCTATCACAGACGGACACAATTTAATAAATATTTAATAACAAATCCAGTTTGTGAACAACAGCTATTTATACGAGTCAAATGTATCATGGAATTCTTTAAGTAAACGAGTTTTTTTGTGTACTCCCGAAATTATTTATCCATTTCAAGTTTTATTTTAAATTAAAAAAAAAATTATCTGGGACATCACATCGCGATTCTTGTCCTGAGTGTCTTTTGAAAGCTTTAGATAGAAATAGTTAATATTTAGTGTGCAAAATTCATACTATTTTTGTGGAAAATGTACTTCGATACACTTAAGAAATACTCTATTACAAAGAACTTATAAAAGAATCATTTTTCTCAGAAGGTATCTAACCAACATTTGTTACCAGAAAACGTTTGTCTGACGATTCAGCTTGAATTAAGCCATCGCCGGGGCTTTGAAACAAGGAAGACTGGGTTAATACTAATTTATATAAATAAAAAAGCGATAAACCTTAATTTAATGGGTGTTAAAATCTCCTCCCCCCCCCCTCTATGTTTTTCATACGTACCAAAATCCACCACATTCAGAAAGGATTACACATCCGTGAAGTATAGTTATCATTCTTCTCATCGGTAAGCCTTTTTTCATTCAGTACTTATTAATTTTAAATCTATATATATGATATCTATTTAGGTTTTAAATCTCCATTAATCTACTTCTAATTTAAGCTCTAGCTATAGCACACACTTAACAAATGTATCATTCAACCTCTTACAAGTAAAATGACATTATTATTACTTTTTTTTTTGTAATTTAGTTTGTATACAAATTAGTATGAGCTACGTTCCTCCTTGTTTTAGAGTCCCGACGAAGGCTTGAATTTCAAGCCAAAACGTCGGCAAAAAAGAAAACACATTTTCTCATAAATAAATGTAGTTTTATTTATTTGCAAAATTTGAATGCGATATGAATAAACTAGCTCTCCTTGGATTCAAATCTTATTGATTCCCTGGGGATTCTACGCAATCACATTTAAGGGAGCAGAACTGCCCCCTGCTTGTTTTTCGGTGCTCATAGTGTTCTACAAATCATCTGGCAAATTTAATAAAATAAAAATTTTCCTTCCAAAAAATGTACTCATCAAAATTCATAATTAAAGATACAATTTTTTTTCTCTCTTTTTCCCCTTCACATTCCCAGAAATAATCAAATGAATTTTTGAAAGAATGATTAGCAGGCTGTGTACATAGCACCTAAATTTATTCGGGCATCATCCTTTATTTACTACGAATAAATAAAGGGGGATCCTTAGGGGGGGTTCTTTATTTATATATATATGTATCCTTACGTAACTGTCTAAAATTTGCCGTAACGTTATATTTTTTCATTCAGTCACATAATAGATAAATTGAACGAAACTAATGTTTCTTAATAGAAATTACTTATTTCTTGAAACAGAAATAATCTACAATTAGTAAGTTGTTTTTTTTCACTTCTTGTGTGTCGAGTTCAGTGATCATTAGTTCCATGATAAAATAAGCAAACGAAATTTGAAGTTATACTTAGGTACAAATTAGAATAGTATTTATATTATAAATAATCATAATTTTTTTCAGAAAAACATACCTAGTCTGAAGTTTTTAAAATGAAATAAATAATTTGTCAACATTATGAATAAAACAAAATATCAGAGACATCAATTTATCGAAAATAAAATAATTAGAACTCAAAACTAAGATAAATTATTACCTTACAATTTCAATAAATAAATTCCCTATAAGTTTATAAATATATGATCAATAAATTATCCATGTGACTAACATGACATAAATTATGCCAAACTGAATGAAATTACAATAAATATTGAGATTACATATCAATTAGTTCAGACTAGAATATTAACAGTGAGTGAATGTGTAAGGAAAACAATCTATAAAATAAATTCAATGTGAGAATTCCGACGAAAGTAAAGATATCTTCTTATCATATCGTCGATACAAATCCAAAGTATCCAATGTGAAAAAACACATTTTTTATTTTCAATCTATTCTGATTTCTTTTGGACTGATGGACGGTAAACTCTCGAATCTAAGTTCACTCTGTGAAAGTGGAGAGTAACCGCTGTCACAAGGTCGAAACTCCCGACTATTTGACTGTCCAAAAGCAACAGTCTAGACAAATATTAGACAACTACAAATTAAGGGAAATAAAATCGACAGTCAAGGCTTGGAAGACCCCATCCAGCATCAATAGAAAACATGAAGTTGCCATAAGTGGATTGCGGATTGGGCATACAAGATTAACACATTCATTCCTTTTTTCTAAGAAACCGCCCCCAATCTGTGAATCATGCAACGATTAAATATCAGTGAAACATTTACTTACAGAATGCCGAATATATCGGGTGACTGCATATGAGTGCGTGTGTCTGTGTGTGAATATTATTTCTGTAAAGTAATGATCTAATATCCTTAGTATTATTCCAATTTTAGCACACTCTGATGGAATGTACATAATAAGGTAAGACTCACGAAGAATTATCTTCTAAAAACATTTTTTATGCATCCATCGACCCTTCGATTTGTGTGCGTGTGTGTGTGTGTGTGTGTGTGTGTATATATGTGCGCGTTTATTTACATTTGTTTGGTGTACAAACAAATATTGCGTGGAAAATATACTGCAAGTAATTTAAGTAAGCAAAAAATACCAGGATGAATGATAAATAATGACAATAATTCAACAAAATCCACCTCCAAAATAATGAAAGTTTCTTTCAACGGCGTTAATGACCCTAAGGTTTGCACGCCTTAAAAAAAAAAAAAAAAAAAAAAAAAAAAAAAAAAAAAAAAAAAAAAAAAAAAAAAAAAAAAAGGCAAAGTAATGAATACCATTTTTTTTCACTCTGGAATGTGGTGATTTTCACTTTCAACACTTCGCATTTGTATCGACGATATACTTTATTTAATGCTGTATATGTTTCGCGTCTTAACACGAATTATAATCATCTGACTTATAACGGCCATATCGTATTATATTAGTATGGACATAGCCTTACCTGCGGGTGGTCTCCTTTAGTTAAGGCTAAAATTTTATATATATATATATAAATTGATATATACATTTCACGACTTTTAAAATAAATAAAATATGAATTCTAAGTTTAGTAAGCCCTAATGAAGAAATGTGAAACAAGATATTTTTTTTTTTTTTTTTTTTTTTTTTTTTTGTTTTGTTAACTCCCGTAGACTGTCAATTGTCCAGTGTGGAGATGTCTTTTTTTTTTATTTATTTATTTATTTTGTAAATATTCTAATAGTACTGTTAAATAAAACTATTAATTCATTCTTACTACGGTGTGATATAAAATCTAGTAGCCTAATTACTTCAGATACTTACGCGGAGAGCAGTGGATCTCTTTTCAAATTCCAGCCAGGCAAGTTAATTATTCTAAAGTTAAATAATTATAAATTAAATCCATAAGGGTGTTTGTTATTTTTTGTGTTTTACAACACATCAATGAACAATTAACGTTGGTTTAATAAAGGGAAATAATTTTCACATGCGATATTTATTGATTTGTTTTTTAGAGCTCGCTAATGTGCGATATTTCTTAAAATAGATATTCATATTATCAAATAATATTTGGTTGTTTAAATAATTTTTTTTTTTTTTTTTACGATCCCGCCATACATTATGCATTTTAGTACATTTAATGTCTGGTGAATTAAAAACATTAATGCCTTATTATAATTAAAAACATTTTTGGTATAATAGGTTTAAATGCCGAGAACCAAGTGAATTTTACCCACATTCATTGTTCTGCTCTCTTTTTGCCCTAATTCCCTTGACCGAAAGACGTTTTTCCGCTCTAAAAAACAAGGTCACCTGACTTTCTGGGCAACCAATACAATACAATGCAGAAAATCATAGCATTGGGGGAAGAGGAAGAAGAATTAGGGGAAATACCAGCCCTATTTAAAAGTGTTAGAGGGAGCACATTCGAGAAGGAGGAGTCCTGGAACCAGTTTGGTATCAGAGGAAATTAATATGATAATGGCCTAGAGATATACTGAAAATAAAAACACAAGATAGTTTGAAAACTGGAAATAATAATAATTAAAAAACTAAATAATCAGCCCTAGTAATATAAATATATTAAAACAATTATAGTTAATGAAGATATTTTACAATAAAAATGAGTTTTTGTTGACAAAGTTCCGGTTTGAATAATAAGATGAAGGACCTGAGTTCAAATCCCGAGCAAGCACTTTTTATATATATTCATATCATAATATATAGGGGGCGAGGTTAGCTCAGTGGTAGAGAGAGCACTGGACTAATAAGCTGGAGGCCTGAGTTCAAATCCCGAGCAAGCACTAAAGATTTTTTCTTCGAATGCCTTCTTTCATGGGTTGAATTTGGCCTCCTTGACCGTCCTTAGGCCAACCCAGCCTTCAATTAATTTATTAATGGGTACCTTGGTGCCAATGACTCTAGCAGTCGAAGCAGAGAGGGGAAAATCAGGCGGCCGGAGCACAGTACTGACCACACTATCTCCCTAGTGTGCCGTATGGTCACGAATCAGATACCTCTACAGTATCTGCCCCTCAGGCCCTTGTGGCCTGTTACGGGACTGATTTTTTTTTTTTTTAAGAATAATAATAATTATTATTCTATGTACTGCTTAATACCACCAGAACGGTTAGAAAATTTTTAAATGAACACCCGTAAAAAAACAAAAAAAAAACAATAAAAGAATCAAAATAAGAATCGGTTGGCAATAGCCCCCGAAATAATTTATCCCACGAGACAGAGGAGGAAACCCCTCCATAATAATAATAGTTTATTTATTTACAGGTTATAACATGTGTATATTGTGTAATGTGATTATAGGACGAGCCATGCCTCAGTTGCTCCCAGATGTCAGCCGAATACCATAATAATAAAAGTAAAGAAATGAAATGAATTAAACATAAAGAATGAACTAATAATATATGCTGAGGTAATAATTTCACAAGGAACAAGTATACAACGGTGACAATCAAAAATCATGTAGATATGCTCTATTTTGGACGTGCATAGTTAAGAAGGATGCCAAGCAAATATTTTTTGAAATTTAGGACTCTTATTCTTCGGATATATTTGATGAAAAATTATACAGAGATCTTTCTCTGATAGTTATTTAAATTTTAGCGTCCACCTACATGTACCTAACACAGGTTCTTCCACTATTAGATACATATCATCTTCTTTGCTTATTTCCCATCATTGAATTTAATTGTGATTGCTGTTTACAACAAGAAACGTAAGACAAACCCGTCTGACCGAACAGATGGTAGCATTCATCTTGAGCAATAATTAAACATCTTAAAAACACTAACATACACGTGTTGTTTTATTATTTTTTTTAACGGCAAACGTTTTTATACACACGGGCAAGTAGCGGCAAGTGTTACACTTACAAAAAATAAAATAGATAATAAATTATTAAGGAATTACTGCTTAGTTTTCAATGTTCTATATCTGCCACACTAAGACTATTTGTTTCTGTTATTTACTTTCTTTAGGATACATCTTTTTTAACTTATAACTAGATTTATATGTAGTATTATAAAAATCTATAAGTGGGTGTATTTGTACGGTTAGATGTTGAACACTTCATTTTTATGATTAGATGTACACAGAAACATTATATAGAGTGAATCGCTTTGGTAGCATATGCTCATAATAAAAAAAGAAAAAGAAAAGAAAATTGTGGTTAAAAACTCCTTAAAAAAATCCGTATTTCGGTTCCTTTTAATTTCCTTCTTTTTGCGTGCATATCTCCTATCTGCTTTCCTTCCACACTTGAATGTTTTATATTCAGTCAAATTTGTATTCATTGTTACAAATCATTGGTGGAGAAATCGCTTTGCAACTGAATTTCTCACGAAAAGAAGAAAAAGATATCAGTTTCCCTAACTGGATCTATTGATGACGATAAGATCGTACCGCTTGACTAGGAACCACAGCTATAAAAGGATTACGCGACGAGCAGGGGTGAGGGGTCCTACACCCGATTTCCGCCGGCCTGCATTGTCATAGGACCGGTGCAGTGAGGGGGTGCAGTGATCTGGTGCATCGACTGGTTCTCTGGCTTGCATGACGACTCGGCTACAGTATTATCCTCGCTTCTTCGGCAGGCAGGAATGAACGCGATTTTTAAAGATTTCTCCCGTTTCGCATTAACACATTTACCAGTCCGACTCGTTTCCCAAGGGGTCTTACTTCACTTGTAAGCGAGTCTTCTTCTCATTTTACACGCATCAATTGTAAATGATATCCAGCCTGAACTGAAAATAAATTATAACAATTTATTAATAAATAATTTATCGAGTGAATTTGTTATTTTCCTCAGTTTCATGTTGCACACGTCATTAATGATTCGCATTATTTATTTTTTTCTCGGGTGATATGAAAGATCATACTGTGTGGGCACAGAGCGATTTAAAGGCTGAACTTGAAATACATAAAATGAAAGTCCATGGGCGTATAATTTCTTATTTTAAAACACACAAACATCACCTGTTTTTTTCCTTTTTATTATTTATTTATTCATTGATTTATTTATTTAATGTATATATTTTTATTTTAATTTGGTGTGTGTGTATATATGTACTATGTTTGACTGCACTATGTAAATACCTCTATCGAAAATAGAAGCTCTGGTCTAGTGGTGGAAGTATATGGGTACATAAATCTGTAATATTTTATTATTATTATATTTATTGTTTTTTTTATTAATATATTTTTTTATTTTATATGTTTGTTTCTAATTTTAATTATTAATCAATTTACGTTTTGTTGTGTATACTGACTTTTATGTGTATTTATCTATTTTTATTTCATTTTATTTTTTTTATTTAGTTATGTATTTTCGCATTATCTATCATGCGCAGTATCCCTTTCAACAGCAAGAAAGTCATTATTGAATTTAAAATTTAACAAATTGAAATTGTTAAAAAATGCAATGCAAATAGTAAATAATTGTTAATACAATGTGTCAAGCAGTGGCCTACAAACTTACTCTGAAAAAGCGTAAATTTATGAATTCTTTATAATGAAATAAAAAATGGAATTCATACTGAAATCTGTATATTTTGGGTATATTTTGGGTATATCTGCCAAAAAATACAAGCAAATCCTGCGGTTTTGTTTCCAGGTGTTGGCCGTTGTAAAACGGACGATGCCTTGCTACCGACAATTATAAACCTGATCATAAATCACTCAGATTATTAATAGTTCACCACATTTATTATATATTAATGTATAGATATACATTACAATGGCTTCAATTATAATATTTTATAAGATTAAAATAATTAAATATTACCTGTGTTTGCAATATTAAACATTAAAGTAAATTCGCTCTACAAGTTTTTGACTTACATACATATGTTATAACTGAAATTAAACCAAAACCTTTAAATAAATGACTTTAAGAATACACCCGTCATTCCAATATACTTAAAACATTTATACATGTATTAAAACACTTTCTGGTACTAGATTATGTTCATACATAGAAGCGAATGTGCATTTGTCGTGAGCTTTGTAAGTTGCTAAAGTCAAGATAACGATGACTATAACACGAATACTATTGATTCCCTGAAAAGTATGTAAATAATTATAATTTCATTGAATAGTTTTACTTTTAAATTATTCAATTTTATTTAAAATACCTTTAGTTGGGGTCCAGTAATACTGGCTACAACTGGAATTCAGCGCTTTCTACGTAACCAAATCATCCTCAACTCACTGAATCCAATGTACTGCCTCAAACGGTGTCTTGAGTTTGACGTTTTTACGTCAAAACAAGTTCCATCTTAGTATTTCAGTGGACGCAAGTGTGAATATTTCCATCAATTGGTTTTAAAATTATTTTAAAATTTATAATACGTTTTGATTTATTGTTTAAAAACTTTAAAGTTTACCTAAAAAAAAAAATCTTCTGATAAGGAAGGCATTAGAAATATGTTTTGTTTTTCTTTTTATATACGGGCAAATTCAACCGCTTAGGGACATTGTTGTCAATGTTTCTATTTACAACTCATAATTATCATTATAAATAAATTACATTAAAATCCTCGCCTCAAAAAGTTTCAAATCTCATAATTATCAATAAGTAATAACTTATTGATAATTATGAGATTTGAAACTTTTTGAGGCGAGGATTTTAATGTAAGTTATTTATAATGATAATTATGAGTTGTATATAGAAACATTATTATGATAGCGTTATAATAAGGTTCTTCAAATTGTCCACAATATATACCTTTTAGAAACTCCATCACATTATTTATATTATTGCCTTCTAAAATCTGGCTAAGCGGAAGATTTAATTTAAGTTTGTTTAACTTCTCGAAATATTTGGGGCTCTCAATTAATAGTTAGAAGTACAAGACAATGCGAACATTTAGGTGGGGAGGGGGGGCCTTGTGATATTAGGTAGCCGTGAGTGAGTCTAGTGTGGCCTATTCGCAGTCTTGTAAAAATAACTTGTTCTCGTCTATTTTTATAGGTGCATTGCCTGGGTTTAACGTTTTCTTGGTACTCTCTTAATTTATTCATAACTTTAGGGCTTTAGACTGCATATCATTTGTAGCGTTCTATCTGAAAATGTACAGGAGCTACTCACACTTTTGTCTTTTTTAAAAACTACTGGCTTTTTTAAAGAAAAACTGAGATTTCGGATCAATTTATCGTAAATAAAAACCACATTTTTAGAATCTACATTAAATTTCCTATAAGAAACACCCGTTATCTAGGCGCACGGTAGTGGTTATCTAGGCCCAAGCATACTGTGTGTATATTACAGGCGGTCTTAGAGCCGATTTTTATCCTCTCATAACTTTCAACCAGGTAAAGATAAAGTTATGAAATTTCACACAGGCATTATACTACTAGATGTGAGTAAAACTGGAAATTATTCTACATCGAATAGTTTCTGAGATATAAGCGATCGAAAATCGGGACTTATAGGACTCACTCAATCACTCACTCACTCACTGACTCATCAAAATTATTAGGCACTTCCCATGATGCTAGAGACTTGAAATTTTGCATGACGATAGATATGAAGACGTTATTAAAGGAAAAAATCGAAAAATCGCGAAAAGTTGTGTTTGACTCCGCTTCCGGGGCGGGGGCGTGCCAGTTTTGTACTTCATCCGGAAACCCGTCATTCCGTCAGAAACCCATGATGTGGGGTATCAAATGAATCGTTTTGGTAAGGAGAACCTATATTTGATGTTTTAAAAAACATTTTGACGCATCTTAACAAAAAGAGTTGTGACTTCTTTCTTAAATATAGTAAATAAAGTCGTAGGGGTTCACTGCATTATATACTTCAAAGCAGATACTAAGTTTTTCAAAGTCGAGCCATCTAAATTACAAAGTTTAGGATCACAAACCCAAAATCTTTTGTTCTTGTCTTTGTTCTTATATTTTTCTTGAAGGCCTTCTGCACTTTCTCTATTGTGATCTTTATCCTCGGGATAAGGTTCCTGTGTTTTACAGTGTAATAGTTTAGTTAAGAGAGCAATCAATTTGTCCTCTAGAGTAATGTCATCTGGATGAGCTTCTAACTTTCCTAGTATAGTGATTAGATGTATGCAGGTTGATTATTGGTATCAAATATCAAGCAGTAAGGAGAACCTTATGCAGAATCTAAAGACCCTGGTTTTATATGAAGTACAAAAGCCAGTAGGTATGCGGCAACTAAATTCTATTTAATACTTAAAAAAAAAGTAATGAGATCCCCAAAAAAACATAAACGTGAAATAGAGGCCAAGTTCCTGCCCCCACAAAGAAACACTCCCTTCCTCAAAAATATCCCCTCCTAAAACCCCCCAAAAACGCCTGACCATTCTACACTCCAAAAAAGTAGTATGAGTTGGTATTTTAATTCAACCAAAAATATTTGCCAATACAAGAGATGATAAAAGAAAGAAATGTCCAAGTTCATTACTTGGAAGACCTCATAGTTACTTACTAAGAACAGTAAAGACACTTCAACTGACCTTTAAAAACAACAATAAAAATACTTATATCCAGTTATTAAAATATCACTTTCCTCAACCATGTATATTCTTAAACTTGGCAATGTTTAGTTTTTCTCTAAAGATAATTTCGGCACAAAAAAAACATTGCAAAGTTTAAGAATATACCTGGTTGAGGAAAGTGATATTTGCTATCACGTTGAGGAACGTGCTAATGCAGAATAAACTCTTTCTCTTAATGATACATGAATAGAATTTAGGAAAAATGAGTGTTTTGAACTTTTAACGATTAAAGCGAAAAATTCTCCTGTCCTAAATGCTTCACATTTTTAATTCTCAATTTTGTTGTACCTACATATAAGCTTCCTTTTTCATTACATGAAATATAGTTCCCATTATGTTTTCTTAACTAGAAGATATAGGTATTGTTACAGATAGTAGTGGATGATATTTTCCCGTTTAGTGGCTCCAAGTGGTGAGAGTTAAGCCTCTGAACTCCTTGGTATGCGAAGAGTAAGCTGTAACCTGAGATCCCATACCCTGGCACCAAGTTCATTCCTGGAAACAGCTCTGTGTCTGCTCCATCTACTTCACTAATAACATGTTTTTCATTACCACGATATATGCATGATTCAACAAAATAAAAAGATCAAAAGGGATAATAAAACTAAATCATCAAGTTAACTCCATTGCATGCAAGGTTATAATTTTAAGGAATACACTTTAGGTAGGAATGTTAAGGATACACAGATTTTACAATACAACAATAAGATAACCAGCATTGTTTTTTTTTATATACTTTTTATCGCGTTTCCTCCCTCCTTCTATGGGGAGGAATCTCGCTTGTGAGATTGATCTCATGACGCAATCTCGAAGTAGCTACTGGAAAAGTTCACGTTTCCTATTTATTCTCTGACCTTTTTTGAGAAAATTAGATACAACTATAATTTCTAACTAATTTCTAAGAGGTACTTAGAATCGTTGAATTCAGTTGAAATATTGTCTTCATGTATCAAATTAGTCCAAACTAAGATATATTAATTTTGGTTACATTCGCGGTTAAGGAAGTATTCGAAAAAAAATTTCATTAACAGACATGAAAATTTTTGGGTTCTTCGGATATTTATTAAATATCTCGAAAACTGTTAGGCAATCGTGTTAAGTAGGATATGACCATTTGAAAGCTTACTATATTATCTACAAAAAAGATTCTCGTGCAATTTTTAATTTTTTCTACGTTTCCAATAAAACCCTACATCATGAACTCAACATCCCTTTCATCCATGAACTAGCTAAATCCCGATTCCTAACCTTTCACTCCAAACTATCTGTTCGTCCCAATCCCAGAGCTCAATCCCTCTTCTCTCAAGCCCATCCCCGAAAACCCTCGTAGGAGACTAAAGAGATCTTGGCCTCGTGATCAACTTCGTATTTAAAGGACAAATAGAAGCTGTCAACTAGTAAGTGTCAATTATGATTGTCACTTTCCAAAGTTCTTTTTAAATAATTATACTTTATCATTTTCTTTTCTTTTTAAATTTGATTTAAATATTTAATCTTATTATGTAAAATCATAAAAATGTCTTTAATTATCATGATTAACCAATGTAATTTATTATTTGTGCAGATGTTAATAAGCGTTGTATTATAATAAAAAAGTGGGCGAGCACTCGACTAATGAACTGGGGGTCCCCAGGTTCAAAACCCGAGTGCGCAAAAAATCTTTAGATTTTTTCTTCTAGTGCCGTCGTTCGAGGGTTGGATTTGGGGTCCCAGATCGTCCCTAGGCTCACCCAGCCTTTAATTAATTAATGGGTACCTGCAAAGGGAAAAATCAGGCGGCCGGAGCATAGTATTGACCAAACTATCTCCCTAGTGTGCCGTATAGTCAAGAATCAGATACCTCTACAGTACCTGCCCCTCTGGGCCCTTGTGGCCTGTTACGAGACTGATTTTTTTTTTTTTTTTTATATATATAATTAAAAAAAAGTTTCTCATTCTCATCTCTTCCTGACTCCAACAGTCGCCCATATCATCCCTCCATTCTTCATATTTTAAATTTTCTTTAAGCATAGGTTTGTATTATTTTTTTTTTCTTCTGGTTTTAGAAATAATTTATTTATTTAAATTATTACGTCCCTTATTTTAGGACGGGTTATCTTTAGGTCAACACCCTTTTCTAGCCAAGATAGGGCTGACGATTTTCCTTTTTTCCAAAGAAAAGACACCACCTCTAGTGGAAATCGAACCCACGACCTTTAGGAGGGAGTGTTAAGTGCTCACGCCTTAACACTCATGGCCACCGGGCCTCCGCATTTAGTAATAAAGTCACACCTTTGTTTATTTTAATTATGCAAGCGAACTTGTTATTCATAATGGACATTTGTCCCAGAATGAAGTGTTTTATTTCCAGTTTATTTTTCGAGATTATTACTTTTGGTAACAATAAAACCTAAAAATGCTTTTGTAGATTCCCTGAATTGATGAATGAATGAATTGTCGCTATTGTTAGTCTTAGGGCGAACGGCGGCATCTGGAAACAGCATAGCTGAGACGGTCGTGCTCATCCTTCGTGTGTTACGTGATCCCAACTTATTGATAATAAATCTAAAACTAACCGTTTCGCCAACAATATTTCACTTAGAGAGAGTCCACTATTTACTCTCCCTTTATTGGAGGGCAACGGACCGAAAAGAGCAGTCTGCTTGGGTGCACGATGCCGAGCCTCGGGTTTCTCATCCATCTAGAAAATAGTTTTTACTATTTATTTATTTATGAGTTTTTCAGCAGTTCACACTTCTGTTCGAAGTGTAAGAGCGCATTAATTAAGTCTATTATAAGGGCATTTCAGCAGTTCACACTTCGGTTCGAAGTGTAAGAGCGCATTAATTAAGTTTATTATAAGGGCATTTCAGCAGTTCATACTTTTGTTCGAAGTGTAAGAGCGCATTAATTAAGTCTATTATAAGGGCATTTCAGCAGTTCACACTTCGGTTCGAAGTGCAAGAGCGCATTAATTAAGTCTATTATAAGGGCATTTCAGCAGTTCACACTTCTGTCGAAGTGTAAGAGCGCATTAATTGAGTCTATTATAAGGGCATTTCAGCAGTTCACACTTCGGTTCGAAGTGTAAGAGCGCATTAATTAAGTCTATTATAAGGGCATTTCAGCAGTTCACACTTCTGTTCGAAGTGTAAGAGCGCATTAATTAAGTCTATTATAAGGGCATTTCAGCAGTTCACACTTCGGTTCGAAGTGTAAGAGCGCATTAATTAAGTTTATTATAAGGGCATTTCAGCAGTTCATACTTTTGTTCGAAGTGTAAGAGCGCATTAATTAAGTCTATTATAAGGGCATTTCAGCAGTTCACACTTCGGTTCGAAGTGTAAGAGCGCATTAATTAAGTTTATTATAAGGGCATTTCAGCAGTTCATACTTTTGTTCGAAGTGTAAGAGCGCATTAATTAAGTCTATTATAAGGGCATTTCAGCAGTTCACACTTCGGTTCGAAGTGCAAGAGCGCATTAATTAAGTCTATTTTAAGGGCATTTCAGCAGTTCACACTTCTGTCGAAGTGTAAGAGCGCATTAATTGAGTCTATTATAAGGGCATTTCAGCAGTTCACACTTCGGTTCGAAGTGTAAGAGCGCATTAATTAAGTCTATTATAAGGGCATTTCAGCAGTTCACACTTCTGTTCGAAGTGTAAGAGCGCATTAATTAAGTCTATTATAAGGGCATTTCAGCAGTTCACACTTCGGTTCGAAGTGTAAGAGCGCATTAATTAAGTCTATTATAAGGGCATTTCAGCAGTTCACACTTCTGTTCGAAGTGTAAGAGCGCATTAATTAAGTCTATTATAAGGGCATTTCAGCAGTTCACACTTCGGTTCGAAGTGTAAGAGCGCATGAATTAAGTCTATTATAAGGGCATTTCAGCAGTTCACACTTCGGTTCGAAGTTTAAGAGCGCATTAATTAAGTCTACTATAAGGGCATTTCAGCAGTTCACACTTCGGTTCGAAGTGTAAGAGCGCATTAATTAAGTCTACTATAAGGGCATTTCAGCAGTTCACACTTCGGTTCGAAGTTTAAGAGCGCATTAATTAAGTCTACTATAAGGGCATTTCAGCAGTTCACACTTCGGTTCGAAGTGTAAGAGCGCATTAATTAAGTCTATTATAAGGGCATTTCAGCAGTTCACACTTCGGTTCGAAGTGTAAGAGCGCATTAATTAAGTCTACTATAAGGGCATTTCAGCAGTTCACACTTCGGTTCGAAGTTTAAGAGCGCATTAATTAAGTCTACTATAAGGGCATTTCAGCAGTTCACACTTCGGTTCGAAGTGTAAGAGCGCATTAATTAAGTCTATTATAAGGGCATTTCAGCAGTTCACACTTCGGTTCGAAGTGCAAGAGCGCATTAATTAAGTCTATTATAAGGGCATTTCAGCAGTTCACACTTCTGTCGAAGTGTAAGAGCGCATTAATTGAGTCTATTATAAGGGCATTTCAGCAGTTCACACTTCGGTTCGAAGTGTAAGAGCGCATTAATTCAGTCTATTATAAGGGCATTTCAGCAGTTCACACTTCTGTTCGAAGTGTAAGAGCGCATTAATTAAGTCTATTATAAGGGCATTTCAGCAGTTCACACGTCGGTTCGAAGTGTAAGAGCGCATTAATTAAGTTTATTATAAGGGCATTTCAGCAGTTCATACTTTTGTTCGAAGTGTAAGAGCGCATTAATTAAGTCTATTATAAGGGCATTTCAGCAGTTCACACTTCGGTTCGAAGTGTAAGAGCGCATTAATTAAGTTTATTATAAGGGCATTTCAGCAGTTCATACTTTTGTTCGAAGTGTAAGAGCGCATTAATTAAGTCTATTATAAGGGCATTTCAGCAGTTCACACTTCGGTTCGAAGTGCAAGAGCGCATTAATTAAGTCTATTTTAAGGGCATTTCAGCCGTTCACACTTCTGTCGAAGTGTAAGAGCGCATTAATTGAGTCTATTATAAGGGCATTTCAGCAGTTCACACTTCTGTTCGAAGTGTAAGAGCGCATTAATTAAGTCTATTATAAGGGCATTTCAGCAGTTCACACTTCGGTTCGAAGTGTAAGAGCGCATGAATTAAGTCTATTATAAGGGCATTTCAGCAGTTCACACTTCGGTTCGAAGTTTAAGAGCGCATTAATTAAGTCTACTATAAGGGCATTTCAGCAGTTCACACTTCGGTTCGAAGTGTAAGAGCGCATTAATTAAGTCTACTATAAGGGCATTTCAGCAGTTCACACTTCGGTTCGAAGTTTAAGAGCGCATTAATTAAGTCTACTATAAGGGCATTTCAGCAGTTCACACTTCGGTTCGAAGTGTAAGAGCGCATTAATTAAGTCTATTATAAGGGCATTTCAGCAGTTCACACTTCGGTTCGAAGTGTAAGAGCGCATTAATTAAGTCTACTATAAGGGCATTTCAGCAGTTCACACTTCGGTTCGAAGTTTAAGAGCGCATTAATTAAGTCTACTATAAGGGCATTTCAGCAGTTCACACTTCGGTTCGAAGTGTAAGAGCGCATTAATTAAGTCTATTATAAGGGCATTTCAGCAGTTCACACTTCGGTTCGAAGTGCAAGAGCGCATTAATTAAGTCTATTATAAGGACATTTCAGCAGTTCACACTTCTGTCGAAGTGTAAGAGCGCATTAATTGAGTCTATTATAAGGGCATTTCAGCAGTTCACACTTCGGTTCGAAGTGTAAGAGCGCATTAATTAAGTCTATTATAAGGGCATTTCAGCAGTTCACACTTCTGTTCGAAGTGTAAGAGCGCATTAATTAAGTCTATTATAAGGGCATTTCAGCAGTTCACACTTCGGTTCGAAGTGTAAGAGCGCATTTATTAAGTGTATTATAAGGGCATTTCAGCAGTTCATACTTTTGTTCGAAGTGTAAGAGCGCATTAATTAAGTCTATTATAAGGGCATTTCAGCAGTTCACACTTCGGTTCGAAGTGTAAGAGCGCATTAATTAAGTTTATTATAAGGGCATTTCAGCAGTTCATACTTTTGTTCGAAGTGTAAGAGCGCATTAATTAAGTCTATTATAAGGGCATTTCAGCAGTTCACACTTCGGTTCGAAGTGCAAGAGCGCATTAATTAAGTCTATTTTAAGGGCATTTCAGAAGTTCACACTTCTGTCGAAGTGTAAGAGCGCATTAATTGAGTCTATTATAAGGGCATTTCAGCAGTTCACACTTCGGTTCGAAGTGTAAGAGCGCATTAATTAAGTCTATTATAAGGGCATTTCAGCAGTTCACACTTCTGTTCGAAGTGTAAGAGCGCATTAATTAAGTCTATTATAAGGGCATTTCAGCAGTTCACACTTCGGTTCGAAGTGTAAGAGCGCATTAATTAAGTCTATTATAAGGGCATTTCAGCAGTTCACACTTCTGTTCGAAGTGTAAGAGCGCATTAATTAAGTCTATTATAAGGGCATTTCAGCAGTTCACACTTCGGTTCGAAGTGTAAGAGCGCATGAATTAAGTCTATTATAAGGGCATTTCAGCAGTTCACACTTCGGTTCGAAGTTTAAGAGCGCATTAATTAAGTCTACTATAAGGGCATTTCAGCAGTTCACACTTCGGTTCGAAGTGTAAGAGCGCATTAATTAAGTCTACTATAAGGGCATTTCAGCAGTTCACACTTCGGTTCGAAGTTTAAGAGCGCATTAATTAAGTCTACTATAAGGGCATTTCAGCAGTTCACACTTCGGTTCGAAGTGTAAGAGCGCATTAATTAAGTCTATTATAAGGGCATTTCAGCAGTTCACACTTCGGTTCGAAGTGTAAGAGCGCATTAATTAAGTCTACTATAAGGGCATTTCAGCAGTTCACACTTCGGTTCGAAGTTTAAGAGCGCATTAATTAAGTCTACTATAAGGGCATTTCAGCAGTTCACACTTCGGTTCGAAGTGTAAGAGCGCATTAATTAAGTCTATTATAAGGGCATTTCAGCAGTTCACACTTCGGTTCGAAGTGTAAGAGCGCATTAATTAAGTCTATTATAAGGGCATTTCAGCAGTTCACACTTCGGTTCGAAGTGTAAGAGCGCATTAATTAAGTCTATTATAAGGGCATTTCAGCAGTTCACACTTGTGTTCGAAGTGTAAGAGCGCATTAATTAAGTCTATTTTAAGGGCATTTCAGCAGTTCACACTTCTGTCGAAGTGTAAGAGCGCATTAATTGAGTCTATTATAAGGGCATTTCAGCAGTTCACACTTCGGTTCGAAGTGTAAGAGCGCATTAATTAAGTCTATTATAAGGGCATTTCAGCAGTTCACACTTCTGTTCGAAGTGTAAGAGCGCATTAATTAAGTCTATTATAAGGGCATTTCAGCAGTTCACACTTCGGTTCGAAGTGTAAGAGCGCATTAATTAAGTCTATTATAAGGGCATTTCAGCAGTTCACACTTCTGTTCGAAGTGTAAGAGCGCATTAATTAAGTCTATTATAAGGGCATTTCAGCAGTTCACACTTCGGTTCGAAGTGTAAGAGCGCATGAATTAAGTCTATTATAAGGGCATTTCAGCAGTTCACACTTCGGTTCGAAGTTTAAGAGCGCATTAATTAAGTCTACTATAAGGGCATTTCAGCAGTTCACACTTCGGTTCGAAGTGTAAGAGCGCATTAATTAAGTCTACTATAAGGGCATTTCAGCAGTTCACACTTCGGTTCGAAGTGTAAGAGCGCATTAATTAAGTCTATTATAAGGGCATTTCAGCAGTTCACACTTCTGTTCGAAGTGTAAGAGCGCATTAATTAAGTCTATTATAAGGGCATTTCAGCAGTTCACACTTCTGTTCGAAGTGTAAGAGCGCATTAATTAAGTCTATTATAAGGGCATTTCAGCAGTTCACACTTCGGTTCGAAGTGTAAGAGCGCATTAATTAAGTCTACTATAAGGGCATTTCAGCAGTTCACACTTCGGTTCGAAGTTTAAGAGCGCATTAATTAAGTCTACTATAAGGGCATTTCAGCAGTTCACACTTCGGTTCGAAGTGTAAGAGCGCATTAATTAAGTCTATTATAAGGGCATTTCAGCAGTTCACACTTCTGTTCGAAGTGTAAGAGCGCATTAATTAAGTCTATTATAAGGGCATTTCAGCAGTTCACACTTCGGTTCGAAGTGTAAGAGCGCATGAATTAAGTCTATTATAAGGGCATTTCAGCAGTTCACACTTCGGTTCGAAGTTTAAGAGCGCATTAATTAATTCTACTATAAGGGCATTTCAGCAGTTCACACTTCGGTTCGAAGTGTAAGAGCGCATTAATTAAGTCTACTATAAGGGCATTTCAGCAGTTCACACTTCGGTTCGAAGTTTAAGAGCGCATTAATTAAGTCTACTATAAGGGCATTTCAGCAGTTCACACTTCGGTTCGAAGTGTAAGAGCGCATTAATTAAGTCTATTATAAGGGCATTTCAGCAGTTCACACTTCGGTTCGAAGTGTAAGAGCGCATTAATTAAGTCTACTATAAGGGCATTTCAGCAGTTCACACTTCGGTTCGAAGTTTAAGAGCGCATTAATTAAGTCTACTATAAGGGCATTTCAGCAGTTCACACTTCGGTTCGAAGTGTAAGAGCGCATTAATTAAGTCTATTATAAGGGCATTTCAGCAGTTCACACTTCGGTTCGAAGTGTAAGAGCGCATTAATTAAGTCTATTATAAGGGCATTTCAGCAGTTTGCACTTCGGTTCGAAGTGTAAGAGCGCATTAATTAAGTCTATTATAAGGGCATTTCAGCAGTTCACACTTGTGTTCGAAGTGTAAGAGCGCATTAATTAAGTCTATTTTAAGGGCATTTCAGCAGTTCACACTTCTGTCGAAGTGTAAGAGCGCATTAATTGAGTCTATTATAAGGGCATTTCAGCAGTTCACACTTCGGTTCGAAGTGTAAGAGCGCATTAATTAAGTCTATTATAAGGGCATTTCAGCAGTTCACACTTCTGTTCGAAGTGTAAGAGCGCATTAATTAAGTCTATTATAAGGGCATTTCAGCAGTTCACACTTCGGTTCGAAGTGTAAGAGCGCATTAATTAAGTCTATTATAAGGGCATTTCAGCAGTTCACACTTCTGTTCGAAGTGTAAGAGCGCATTAATTAAGTCTATTATAAGGGCATATCAGCAGTTCACACTTCGGCTCGAAGTGTAAGAGCGCATGAATTAAGTCTATTATAAGGGCATTTCAGCAGTTCACACTTCGGTTCGAAGTTTAAGAGCGCATTAATTAAGTCTACTATAAGGGCATTTCAGCAGTTCACACTTCGGTTCGAAGTGTAAGAGCGCATTAATTAAGTCTACTATAAGGGCATTTCAGCAGTTCACACTTCGGTTCGAAGTGTAAGAGCGCATTAATTAAGTCTATTATAAGGGCATTTCAGCAGTTCACACTTCTGTTCGAAGTGTAAGAGCGCATTAATTAAGTCTATTATAAGGGCATTTCAGCAGTTCACACTTCGGTTCGAAGTGTAAGAGCGCATTAATTAAGTCTATTATAAGGGCATTTCAGCAGTTCACACTTCGGTTCGAAGTGTAAGAGCGCATTAATTAAGTCTATTATAAGGGCATTTCAGCAGTTCACACTTCGGTTCGAAGTGTAAGAGCGCATTAATTAAGTCTACTATAAGGGCATTTCAGCAGTTCACACTTCGGTTCGAAGTTTAAGAGCGCATTAATTAAGTCTACTATAAGGGCATTTAAGCAGTTCACACTTCGGTTCGAAGTGTAAGAGCGCATTAATTAAGTCTATTATAAGGGCATTTCAGCAGTTCACACTTCTGTTCGAAGTGTAAGAGCGCATTAATTAAGTCTATTATAAGGGCATTTCAGCAGTTCACACTTCGGTTCGAAGTGTAAGAGCGCATTAATTAAGTCTATTATAAGGGCATTTCAGCAGTTCACACTTCTGTTCGAAGTGTAAGAGCGCATTAATTAAGTCTATTATAAGGGCATTTCAGCAGTTCACACTTCGGTTCGAAGTGTAAGAGCGCATGAATTAAGTCTATTATAAGGGCATTTCAGCAGTTCACACTTCGGTTCGAAGTTTAAGAGCGCATTAATTAAGTCTACTATAAGGGCATTTCAGCAGTTCACACTTCGGTTCGAAGTGTAAGAGCGCATTAATTAAGTCTACTATAAGGGCATTTCAGCAGTTCACACTTCGGTTCGAAGTTTAAGAGCGCATTAATTAAGTCTACTATAAGGGCATTTCAGCAGTTCACACTTCGGTTCGAAGTGTAAGAGCGCATTAATTAAGTCTATTATAAGGGCATTTCAGCAGTTCACACTTCGGTTCGAAGTGTAAGAGCGCATGAATTAAGTCTATTATAAGGGCATTTCAGCAGTTCACACTTCGGTTCGAAGTGTAAGAGCGCATTAATTAAGTCTACTATAAAATCAGGTAGTACAAATATTTTCTTTTCTCCACGAAGGTCCCCCAAAATCGTATATAGAAATTGAAATTATTTTATTTTAAAGAAAAAAAAGGTATATTATATTTTCATGTTTAATTACGTTTTACTCTTAAAATAAAATAATAATTAAAATAAATACCATCTATTTGTTTTAAAATTTGAATTCTGTAGATTAAAATAGTATTTTTTAATTTTATTTTTAAAATGTTTGCCATATTGGTCAATGCTGATTTCAAAATTGTAATAAATTGTTGAAAAAAATGTTTGCAAGCAGAGGGATATTGGTGTTGTACAACAAAAAACACGTTTTTTTTTTGTTTTTTTCTAAAAAACCTTTATAAAGTCATATTTCTGGAACGGAGTGAGATAGAAATGTATGCTTGGTGGTGTTGAACTACATTTTTTGTCTAGTTCCACCTCCTGAAGGATTGTCATTAACTAGCGATACACCCTGTATACTGGGCTTTTGGCATCTTTTTTTAAGATAGAATCAAAAGGTTTGAAGAAATTCAGAAAGCCTGAAAATGATTCTTGTTCAATCGTATTAATATCTCGCCTGAACACTTTTATTGCGAATGGCCACATAGTGTATTTTCTGCTAAAATGTTTCCACTATTATCTCTTGAATAAGGAAAGTAATACAACATAATATTATCACTTAAAACATCAAAATCAATTTCTTGATTATATATTTAGCAGTGATAAGGTATATGAGGATGACATGTGAGGTAATATACTGCAGACACCGGCAAAAGGAGACATCCCCTTTGTCTTGTATGATCTGTGACATGAGACGTCCCATGCATACAAGGCTTTGACCATGACCGAGTCCTGTGTCCTATAGGATATTGTCTAATTAGACATCGTGTCTGATTATCATCGCGGTATATGTGTCTCTAGATAGCCCTTTAGCTACCAGCTGTGTATAATCGCTTAATACACCTCTACGTCGGTAGCTCATTTTCGCACCTAAGTGCAAAGTCTAAGAACGCATTAATAATGTGGATAATAAAGACGTTTTAGCGCATTTCATCTCTCCCTCCTTAGGGAGGAAACCCGCTATGGCAAAATGGAAAGCCTCAAAAATGCTCCGGTTTTTCATGAAATTTAAAGACAAAGATACTTTCCCTGCTTCAAAAGAAATCATCAGAATATGCCGACCAAAAGACCCTTTTTTCGGATAAATTCTATTAACAAAAAAAAATCTCTAAAATTGAATAAATGTGGAACATCCTTTAATGTTTATTTTGATTCACAGTTTTCACAATACTTTGTCAAAATTACAAGTTTTATTTAATCAACTCATTCAACATGAGCAATATAAAAGCTTTAAGGAACAAACTACAGAGGTCCGGGATGCTGAACTACTACAGAGGTCCGGGATGCTGAACTACTACAGAGGTCCGGGATGCTGAACTACTACAGAGGTCCGGGATGCTGAACTACTACAGAGGTCCGGGATGCTGAACTACTACAGAGGTCCGGGATGCTGAACTACTACAGAGGTCCGGGATGCTGAACTACTACAGAGGCCCGGGATGCTGAACTACTACAGAGGTCCGGGATGCTGAACTACTACAGAGGTCCGGGATGCTGAACTACTACAGAGGTCCGGGATGCTGAACTACTACAGAGGCCCGGGATGCTGAACTACTACAGAGGTCCGGGATGCTGACCTACTACAGAGGTCCGGGATGCTGAACTACTACAGAGGTCCGGGATGCTGAACTACTACAGAGGTCCGGGATGCTGAACTACTACAGAGGTCCGGGATGCTGAACTACTAGCTTCCATAATTATTCCAATGAATCTTTTCGAAATGGCGTGTAAAAATCAAATCGGTTTCTTTCATGCTATGAATAAATCACGGATTTCCTGGTTTCTTGAGTTAAGATTCAAATTTAAATAAGCAGTTAAAACGACAGGGGTGATACGGTATTCTATTTTCTCAAAAACTTAGAGAACTTCCGCTGTGTAGATAACCAGAATAAATTAGAAAATCATCTTCAAGATCTTCCCGTGGTCTAGTGGCTAACGCCTTAGATTCATAAGCGGGAGATGGTGGGTTCGAGTCCCACCGGCCACAGTGGGGCCAAACTAATTTTGGCGTTTCAAAGAAGGCTATAGCCTCCAAATCATAACATATTTCAACGCATTTTTTTTTTTAAATAAAAGCTAAAAAAATTCGAACAACTTTGTCTGGCCAGAATTTTTTTTTTTTTTTTGTTTCCCTGTTTATTAAATTAGCTACTTGTAAATATTTCACAAACATTTACAATTGAACATAAAATAATATTTTATTTTGTTCAACTAACTTGATATTATCACTAATATCGTTGAAATTGAACATGAAAAACTTGATTAGACTTGGAAAAGATCAAAATCTATTTTCAAATCATTCAAAAATCATATTATTTCAATTAATCTCATTGTTCAATTAAGATAAGTTTACGTTTTGAAGATGTTAGTTGAAGATGTCAGTCTGATTTTTTCCGAGTCTAATCAGATTTTGAAAGTTCAATTTCAACGATATCAGTGCTGATATTAATTTAGATTAAAAATAAAATATTATTATTCGTTCAATTGCAAATGTTTATGAATGAAGTTTGCGAATTATTTACACATAATTTAATAAAAAGGGGAAACAAAAAACAAACGAACTAAGTTGTTTTAAATTTTATTACCTTTCATTTAAAAAAAAAAAAATGCATTGAAATCGGTTAAGAATTGGTGGCTGTAGCCTTTTTTGAAACACGAAAAGTCGTTTGGCCCCACTGTGCGGTGGCAGGAATTTTCTCATCTCACGGCTCGTTGGGAAAATTCCTCACTGCTCTCTGGATGTCGGCGATAATAGCCCAGAAGTCGATGCGCAGTCAACTTCAAGATCACTTTCGTTAGAACTCTTTAACGCCCAAAATAAGTGTTTGTCGAATTGCCATCCTTTTCGTACATGGTTACACAGCTAGCTGTGAAAATGTATCAATTTCTTTACTAACTATAAGCACAATTATTATATAACTGTTTAGTGAAACAGGTATTGTATTCCGTAAATATACATTTCTCTCTCTCACTATATATATATATATATATATATATATATATATATGATTATGATGTTTGATGCATGTGTTAAGAAAAAATTGCAATCTGATTGTTAGTTTTGCAGTGTGCTTGTTTGGTTTCAAGTGGGTGTTGCGGGGTGAAATTGCAAAAACCCAGGCATGCACACCGTGTAGTTTTGCCCCTCACTATAGGCTGTTCACCATGAAACACAACTCCGCTGCACTGCTGATCCCGTGAGAATCAGCCTGGTCTTGTTCTAAACCCCTCTTCAGCGGACACACGGAACTCTTCTAGAATCTATCCTCAAAAAAATATTCGCGTGATGTAGGCAAGCGCTCACATAGTAATATACATTAAAATTGGTGCATGAAGACACACACACACACACACACACACACATATATATACACATGTTTATATATATATATATATATATATATATATATATATATATATATATATAGGGGAAGGTGTTGTACCTCTGTCCATATTGTACCTTTGACCACCGAGGCTGTGGCGGCATGTAGCAACATTTTATAAATTTTGGTGTAATTAGTTTTTAGCTCCTTCACTAGAGGGCTTGTGTAACCTACTTTGGATTATTCAAGTCTAAGAGGATTCTTGTAAAAAATACTTATCCATTTTTATCATAAAAATGTAAGTTATTTATTGATGAAGTTTTGCCTCATAATATTTTTTATATTATGTCTTTTTAGATGGAAATCATTTGACAAAGTAGCTATTATAATAAGAAACATGGTGTGGCTTCTGAAATTAATTTATCTTAATCCTAAAATTTGTAGCATGCTTTTTAATTTGTACTACCAGGGTGTTGTACCTATGACGACGACTAGTTCTTGTACCTTTGACCAGGTCAAAGGTACTACACCCCTCGTTAATTTCTTCATAATTCAACTTTTTTGTTCTTCTGCTACAACTTGTTAAAAAATAATTAATATTGGTTGCTTCAATTGGTCAAAGAATTTAAAAAATAATAAATGAAATAAGTTCAAACTGACTTTATCAATCCTCAGTGTAGCAGTTCGAACCTATCACCCCTTATCGTTACACCTCAAGTTGTAAGACCTCATCCAAAAGCGCAGGTAAGGAAAATGTCAAATAAGGGCCGGCCTAAAGGGAAACCTCATGTCCTGACAGATATTCCTGAAAAGCTAATTATTGAAAGAAAAAAAAAAAAAAACGAAAGGGACAACTTTATGAGCGAAGATGAAAATTTGTATGATATTGATGTTGAAGACATTGTGGCTAAACTTCTATTGCTAGTTTATCGATTGGACTGGATTTTTCAGCATATTAAGGATAACATAAAATCAATAACAGATTTTTATGATGCTTACATCCTTGTCCTGTATTTATTAAATATACAATTAATAGCAATAATACTGAATACAATTTTTTTTCTGTACTGCTGTGTTGTTTTTACGTGGTCAGAGGTACAACACCCCATGGTCAAAGGTACAACTACATGTTGTACCTTTGATCACTGTACGATTGTGTCTTAAAAAAATAATTAAAAATATTAAATGTAAAGCTAGAACCTTGAAAAAATTAAACATGATAAGCAACAGAATGCTAATTACAATGAAATAAAAAAAATGAATTTAGCCTTAATATTCAAGCTAAAAAAAATTAAATTGTGCAAAGTGGTCAAAGGTACAACACCTTCCCCTCTATATATATAGCAAATAGGGCATATTGGCTGATCCTTCTCGCATTATTTTTTTGTGTGATGCAGCTTGCAACACTTTGTGCAACACCTAACACTCAGATAGTCGTTGGCGTAGAAAATTAGTACACCACCTTATATACAAATGTAATTTACTCTTACCTTACCTTCATTTTTATAAAATTCCACGATTTGCTTATTAGTCATGCAAGATTCCTTATTTTGATAAGACCTTTGAATTTCAATCGTTGTTTAGCGGGTTTTCTCCACCTTCCCATAGCGAGGAAACCCGCTAATAATGTCGATCGTGTGACGAAATCCGAAAGGGCAGATTAGAATACTGAGTTTTAGAATTCAGATTACGAAAATAAATGTAGCTGAAATTTTGTTTGTTAACCAGTAGAATCCGCCTAACAATATTTGTTCGGCAAAAGTGGCTCGAAAGAATCATAGCGCTTACAGTTTTGCGTTAATAGGCATCCAGGTAAACTTTAGGTACGATTACTTAGAACGCAATGAAACCGTATTAAAAGCTACATCTCTCACTGTTTTTTAACAAAGTGGAAAAAAAGATTTTTCTAAAATTTTTGTTTTGGATTCTTCAAGACATTGTTGACATTCATTAAAATTATTGTTACTTTTAGTTTTGAGGCCCTGTTCAACAAAAAAAAAAAAAAAAAAAAAAAAAAAATATATAATCAAACAGGACTGGTTTATCTCAATAATACAATTAACATTCCAATACCCAGGCTGATGTACTGTGACACCTACGCTCCCAGACTGCAATGCATAGGCAAACAAACTAGGCAAAATATTGGGCTCTATTAAGCAGAATTTTTTTGAAATTTTCATTATTGAGATCTAACGTTTTTTAGTGTTGGATCGTATATATGTTATAATGAAAATTAATTCATGATATTATTTTTAAACAAATTAATTTATAATTAAGGCCTTTTATGACCAGTTATGAGAAGCCTTTTTCAATTTTGTTTCTTCCATTATGGAATTTTATTTTTAATCATGGAACCATTTTAAATAGAAATAAATTGACCATTTTAAATTAATCTTATGTTCAGGACGATCAAAATCTATAGTCCGACCGCAAAAAAAAAAAAAAAAAATAACCAGGCCTGGCCGGAGGGGAGCTAGGCCTCCCCCATATGAGCTAAAAGCAGCTAAACATTTTGGAAATATTTTCATTCCTAATATTAAAAAAGTATTCATTAAATTTATATAATGTGTGAAGTTAGTTATGGAATACTTTCTAGAATAAAACAAAGAAAAAAAAACGCATCAAAAATTCTATTTTATTTTTTTAGATAAATAATGTGTAGTTCAGTTGAAGTGAACTCATTTATTATACGTCCGCAAACCCGTGTCAATTTTTTTATCTTAGATAAAATATTGGATATTTTTTGAATTTTAAAATATAGCTAATTATTTTTGAGGATGACCGTAGTGATAAAAACATCATTAAAATCCCATTTCCTGAAGAGAGAAATGGACGAGGAACCTCATTTGCATTCAGAGTGAAGATTGAAGCACGAGGACCGAAACAGGGCTGGCGTGGGCTCCATTTATCCATTAGCTTCATTACAAGGAGATTTATCGATCAGTTTATGTAGTATTTTAGTCCAGAAATATAATACAAAAGAGTTTCAAACAGTTCTAATGCTGGAATGTAGAGACAATTTATTCCGTGTAGGTGGGGGGGGGGATTCGTCGACGAAGGTGTAGTCAATGAAATGATTTGATCAAAAAATAATGGACTAAGAGAACAACCCATATATTAGTAAATAGAAAAATTAGCTTTACCTTTTGGGCATTCAGCCACAACACGGCATTGACGGCTGAGAAGAAAGGAAAAGGTCGAAGTAGAGGTTTGAGGGAATTATGGCGATTTCCTCACCGATCGCCAAGAGGACAGCCTGCAGAATAAAAGCTGGAACCGGGCATACAAATTCATGGAGAGACAACTTGATAACACCAAGGGAAGCTGATTGCCATAGACCGTGAGATAAGCTACTGGCATAAGAAACACCGATATGCACTATGTCGGGAGTGCACTCGGCACAGCGGCAAGCTTGAACCTCTCTCCTAGCAGTCAATCATAGAAATGGTGCGGGCGAAGACGTCTCTCGTGTATTAGAGGACCGGTATTTCATAGATACAAAATACCCGTGACTAGTAAAAAGAGTGTCACAAAAATTAAAATATTTGAATGCCTCTCACATGGCAATTAATTCTAACAATAATTAATATTTATGATAATTAATTTTAACGAAAACAACAAACACATTCTATAATAATAGTGTAAGTATAGCTCAATACAATAACACGTTTCGCTTCCCGTGACTATCGATAGAATGATATCTTATCTCAAGAAAAAATGTGGTAATTTACCTGAAATGCTTCAGTCCAGCAAGTCTAGAGGCAGTGAATTTCCTTCTTGCAATTGTGGTTTTCTTGTACAAAATTCACTGTTTGATATTTAGAAATATGTGTGAGAATATAACGAAAATTGATCTTACATATTAATGGGGGGGGGGGGGTTACTCTAAAATGTCTAAAATTATAATTTAATCTCTCGGGCCGTAATATTTAATTTTTTATAACGATATATCGTGTTCAACTAGGTAGAATGATGTTTATTGAAAATAAGATAAACTATCAAACTCATCCATATTCATCCCTTCTTAGCATTTACCTATGTCGGAGCCAGCTAATTAGACAGAGTTGCTTTAAGCTAATAATATATATATATATATATATATCAGGTCATTTTAATTTATTTTTGTTTACATAATTTCTTTATTATAGCATTAAATACACTTTTATATATATATATATATATATATATATATATATATATATATATATATATATATATATATAATTTATAACTGCTTTATTCGAGATTCCACATGCTAATATATTTGGTAGTATTTTATTGGGTTCTGGATTATGTCCTAAAATTATATGGACTGATGAAAATGTTTAATATCATTTCTGTATTCAATAAAGAGCTAAATCAGCTAAGCTAAAGTTTGAATGGTTAACTAACTCAACGAAACAAAGTGCATTGCCTCCATGCAAAGAGTTGTGTACAGTCTAATTTTTCTATTACTACTAATAAAATAACGATGCCTTAATTTTTGTCATGTTAAACCTTTAAAATTCAATTATTCATTTTTGCAACTTCAGTCATTTTTAAAAATTGGCATAAAATTTACCGAGAAGAATATCTCTGTCATTACTAACATTGCTACAGTAAGCAATCCTTGGTTTCTCTCTCTTCGTGGCAACCATATGAAGATTTATTTATTTATTTGAACACATGGTCCATCGCCTAATTCAGAATATATATGGTTGACCATCCTGAATCTATAAAATGAAGACTCTCTACCTCTTGAACCCCCCATGAGAAACAGATATTTCTAGTCATGGATAAACATGAAGAACTAGAAGGATCCGGAGTACAACGGTTTCGACCGTGGGCACACTGACCGTGGGCATCACTGATGAAGATGCATACGAAACGATTTGCTAGACGGTTAAAAAAAAAAAAAAAAAAAAAAAAAAAAAAAAAACAGGGTAAAAATGCAGTTTCACGACCTCCAAACCGATTTCTTTCAAATTTTGTACAATAACGTATTCTGATGCACTTAACACGAATACGATAAAAAAAACCTTCGCATTTAACTAGGAAAGAAGTTATTAAGCACTTAAGTTCACTGTTATGCAGGTTATGAGAGCTAATGTAAACAACTAAATTTGTGACGACTTTAAGGCATACATGACTTTAAGGCATAAATGACGACTTTAAGGCATACATGCTATGAGTTTCCGCTCGCTACGCTCGCTCAAGAAGATAACAGAACCCCAGTCAATCCAACTCGCTAAAATTAATAGAATAGAATATTAAGCACTAAAGTTAGGAAGGTTATAAAACTAGGCGTGATCAGCGTATTTGTAAACACGCGCATGCGCAGATATGTAACATTGGGAAACAGAGAACTCTCATTTGAAATGTTCAGAAACCATTTATTCAAAAATATTGTTAATTTTAAGGGCATCCTCACCCGTCGTCACCTGTCGCTTAAGGACATACGTGCTATGCGTTTCCGCTCACTACGTTCGCTCAAGAAGATAACAAAACCCCAGTCAATCCAACTCGCTAAAATTAATAGAATTCTATTAATTTTAGTAGCGAGTTGGCATGCGCGTGTTTACAAATACGCTGATCACGCCTAGTTTTATAACCTTCCTAACTTTAGTGCTTAATATTCTATTCTATTAATTTTAGCGAGTTGGATTGACTGGGGTTCTGTTATCTTCTTGAGCGAGCGTAGCAAGCGGAAACGCATAGCATGTATGCCTTAAAGTCGTCATTTATGCCTTAAAGTCATGTATGCCCTAAAGTCGTCACAAATTTAGTTGTTTACATTAGCTGTCATAACCTGCATAACAGTGAACTTAAGTGCTTAATAACTTCTTTCCTAGTTAAGTGCGAAGGTTTTTTTTTTTAACGTATTCGTGTTTAATGCATCAAAATACGTTATTGTACAAAATTTGAAAGAAATCGTTTTGGAGGGCGAGAAAATTCATTTTTACCAAAACAATCAAACCTTGAAAAGATGACATCTAGCAAGAGGAACCGCGCTAAAAAATGAGATCAAGTAAGGTGTGGAAATTATTGATGCAGCTATCATCTCCCAATTACTTATAGCAAGAGGAACCGCGCTAAAAATGAGATCAAGTAAGGTGTGGAAATTATTGATGCAGCTATCATCTCCCAATTACTTATAGCAAGAGGAACCGCGCTAAAAAATGAGATCAAGTAAGGTGTGGAAATTATTGATGCAGCTATCATCTCCCAATTACTTATAGCAAGAGGAATCGCGCTAAAAAATGAGATCAAGTAAGGTGTGGAAATTATTGATGCAGCTATCATCTCCCAATTACTTATAGCAAGAGGAACCGCGCTAAAAAATGAGATCAAGTAAGGTGTGGAAATTATTGATGCAGCTATCATCTCCCAATTACTTATAGCAAGAGGAACCGCGCTAAAAAATGAGATCAAGTAAGGTGTGGAAATTATTGATGCAGCTATCATCTCCCAATTACTTATAGCAAGAGGAACCGCGCTAAAAAATGAGATCAAGTAAGGTGTGGAAATTATTGATGCAGCTATCATCTCCCAATTACTTATAGCAAGAGGAACCGCGCTAAAAATGAGATCAAGTAAGGTGTGGAAATTATTGATGCAGCTATCATCTCCCAATTACTTATAGCAAGAGGAACCGCGCTAAAAAATGAGATCAAGTAAGGTGTGGAAATTATTGATGCAGCTATCATCTCCCAATTACTTATAGCAAGAGGAACCGCGCTAAAAATGAGGTCAAGTAAGGTGTGGAAATTATTGATGCAGCTATCATCTCCTAATTACTTATAGCAAGAGGAACCGCGCTAAAAATGAGATCAAGTAAGGTGTGGAAATTATTGATGCAGCTATCATCTCCTAATTACTTATAGCAAGAGGAACCGCGCTAAAAATGAGATCAAGTAAGGTGTGGAAATTATTGATGCAGCTATCATCTCCTAATTACTTATAGCAAGAGGAACCGCGCTAAAAATGAGATCAAGTAAGGTGTGGAAATTATTGATGCAGCAATCATCTCCCAATTACTTATAAAATATTGTCCCAAAGAATCTATTAGCAACTAATTCCTTATTGCAGAGCTAGTTGTCGAACCAAATCAGATTGGACTCTGGAAGGAAAAAATTAACAGTTTTTTGTAAGTTCATTTATAGCTCCTTGAAGGTTTTCATCTTCATTGTACGATTCCATGAAGTATTTGACTTGTTCTACATTATAGCCAAACAACTTATAGTAAACAATGTTAGGTAAAAGGGTTAAAATAAATTATTAATACTACTATTATTAATACTCAATCCTATTCAATTTAATAACATGAGTGATCAATGAATTTATCACAACAATGAAATAGGGCAGATTAAAATAAATAATAAATACTCATTCACATTTTATGTATTGGGATATTAGTTATGTTTGAACCTTTGATAGTTATTTAGTTTTTATTTAGTAGCTCATTAAGCGATGGTTAATGAGGGAGATGATCTGACGCGGGTCCTCTTTGAGGTTTTCATCTCGGTCTATTCAAGATAGGGGTGATGACAGTAAATTTTTTTTTTAAAGAAAAAAACATGCCAACATTGTGTTAACCGAACCCAAAATCCTAGAATAATAATTTGAACTGTAAGAAGTAATAGAATGTAATTTCATCCAAATGAAGGATGCATAGATCTTCAACAGGCGGTCAGTACCTTTTTCCCGAATTCTTGGTTTTGTTTCAGTATACTTGTAGACTCCTGTGGCCATGTTGATTAAATCAAAATTTTGTCTAGAGCGATCTTCTAGCGAAAGGAACAATAGAAGAGAATAAGTGGTATTATGCCGTTTGAGAATTGGCCATTCACTGCTGACACACTTACATCTAATGACGATACATGCTCGACTGAAATGCAAACAATGTTACACATCACTGACTATAAAGCACGTACTAACATATTGTTTACAGACACAAAACTATGATATACCAATCAATATGACTGTTCTTGTTGGTGATAGCAGCAAATATTGAACTATCTACAAGAAAACTGAATCTACATATTTTAACCTACTGTAGGTGTAAAACTTCAATCTAAATATATTCTATTGCCATGAATTTATATTATATACAATTTCTATTATTTTTAATTCTATGACGCTTTTTATTAATAAATTCATTTTTTTGCGCCGAGTTAGATACAGGTTACCACCTTTCCTAGATTGAATAGAGCTGATTCTTGGAATGGAGCTTTTATTGGAAGAATAAATTGGAATCACATTTCCACCAGTTCGAATATAATCCACAGCAGATAGACACGATGTTAACGCTATCATGCCTATAAACAAATTTGTTTTGAGTATAAAACAGATTATTTAGTGTTAAAAGTTACAACATCTAGTCGTAAAATCCCTTGTGGAGTGTCACCCCATAAGAGGAGAAAATATTATATCCCTTTTTTGTATCTTCCTCTGAGGTCGATGCAAAGAAATCTACAGCTTACACTGTATGTTGTAAGCTTAAACTTCTAATTGTTTATTGGGTTAAGCAAGAGTTTCGGTGAAGATACTATAGCCACCCAAGGAAAGCTGAATCGTGGTTCAAAAGACAGATGTTATTTCACAGCGCTCAGATCAGGAAGAGCTGGATCTTGATAAAGCACAAAATACCACCCACACTCCCCGCTTGGCAGAGTCGAATAAATCCCCAACAGCCAACCATATTTTCGTCCAAGATAGTGGGAGTGTGGCTAGGGCCCTTTGCAGTATCTTGATAGCAAATTCACAATGGACTGTGTAGCCACTTCGACAAGTCTTAGCCCCGGGCTCTTATCTAGCTACAGGCCAATTGCTTCCTCGTTTGTTGTTGACGCAGCTCCGGTGATTGCAAACGAGTAGTCGCGATAACATCTAACGATAATCGTCAGAGAATAATTAGACTTCCTTGAGTTCAGGGGTTGCCACTGTAACCTTTGAGGAGAATTTGCCAATATTTGCTCTCTGCTAATGCGTATTCTTTTCAAAAATAAGATTAAAATTGTCCCACAGGGAATGTCTGAAATGATAAAATTCCTCAAGGGCGCCACTAACGGCAACCACGAACATAAAAAGTTTTATTATTTTTTGAATATACTTGAAATCTAACTATGTGGCTTTAACGTCAAAGATCACTAAAATTATTTTTCCTTTTTGTTCTTGTTCTCTAAAATAATAACAAATAAATATTTCCACTTGAGCTGTTTTAGAAATTGTGTTACTCATTATTTTAGATTGTTATATTGGTAGTTTCCTTGTAACGAAGCAAACAATATTTGGCTTGACTGTGGGGGGGGGGAGGTAAATATCTACTTCTAACAGCTCGATATTGGTTATTTTAGACCAAAAATGTCTATCGTAAGGGGCTAAATAATAATTATTAGGTTGAATATTTTAGAAAGATATAATGCATGGCGAATTTGAAATTACATTTATTGCATTCGCTTTTGAACAAAATTCTAGATAATTTACTGATTAAGTGAAGAATAAGGATAACAAAATCAAAATCGTGGAAACTCGGTGCGGGATGTGCATATAATGGCAGATTTCTGAAGGATGCGAAAGGGATATGATCAAAAACAGATAGAAAACAAAGTTTATTGCATAGCTCGTTCGATGAGAAAAGAATGCGCAGTAGTAGCAGAAAAAAACACGTTTAAATAATTTATTTTACGACATTTAATTTACATCAATTGATATGGAATTGCATTTTAGTATTTCAAGGATTTCATCAGTTATAGAATTATCTTCGATGGCCTTGTGCCAATTTTTTTTTTTTTTTTTTTTTTTTTTTTTTTTTTTTTTTTTTTTTTTTATAAAACTCACAAATCATTTACATTATAAAACAATGGAAATAAGAAAAAACACAATATATTGAAAAAAATAAATAAATAATCGTACGTTCAAACGCCTGTAACTTCGCTCAAATCGAGTTCGTTGGGATCTCAAAACCAAATGATTTTTGATTATGAAAGATAGTATTTAGGAAAAAGTCGTTTCTTTGTATTAACGACTTAAATAACAAAATAGCAAAGATTATAAGGTTTTTTTTTTTTCTTTTTTTGAGTTCGGCTTACACCAAGATATATATATATATATATATATATATATATATATATATATATATATATATACACACTTATATTATTTAGTGGGGGTTGGTTTGTGTCCAGTAGTTACTTGCTTGTAATAAAACTGGTCCATATTCTTTCTATTTCTCTAAGACAGAGCGATTGGAAATATATTGCAGGATTGGTTCTTTCAGAAATCAGTTCAGAACCGTTGGATCCTAAGAAAAAAACCTGTGGTCGTTTTGCAGGCCCTAGTCTCGCCGTCTGCGGCCTGCCTTTTCAACCATTACTCCATAGTACAGTTAGAGAGATTTTTTAGAGCATTGCTTTCCACTCCCTCTTCATCACCCTACATAGATACTCCAATGCTAACTCATGTCTGTTCGTTCTTCACAAACGGCGCTAAGTTATTTCAATACATCTTAACAATAAGTAAATGATCAATGACCTTAATATTAACAACAACAAAATAAAAAAAAAATATTATTAAAGATATTTTGATAAATGAAGTTAAAATTGCTCGAAGTCAGAACCTTCCCACTTTTTAAAAGTGTTTTAAAGTTGTTATATACGGTCTATTTTGAGGATTTTAAATTCCGTTATCAGTTTTTGGTTTATTTACTTCGTCATCGGAAATATATTTCAACATTTACAGACAATTTGGAGTGGTCTCAAATGCCTGGAATGTTATCTAGAGGCAATTTTTATTTCCATCCTGATATATTTTTATTATAATATTCTAATTTTAGAAGATCAGTCATTATACTGTGAATAATATGTTGTATATGTTTAATCATATGAAACTAATAAAACTAGATGAGAGTTTTTATGCGAAAAATGTAAAAAACTACACACAAGAAATAATGATTGATAGTGAAATAATAATAATTTTGTTTAGTATATCACAGTCACAGGTAAAGAGTTTTAGCTTACAAAGTATTCATTGCATCTAAATGTATAGGTTTTTGACAGAATATAAGAGTAATGTTGATATTTACTTATGGGAGGAATTTCATTTCGCCTAAAATTTACTACCAAAACAGAGTCTTCCCATGATCATTTTAGCTAACACCGCAGGAGATGCCTGTTCGAGTGCCGCCTGCAGCAGGCTGAGTTTTTTCATTTCAGGGGCCGTTGAAAATAATTAAATATTTCAGAAGGGTGGTCAACTATGGATAGTCCGGCGCTAATGGCCTAAAAGCAGAAGTGTCTTACAACATATCTAAAAAAAAAAAAACGAAAAACTTTTATTTCGTATTGATGATAAATTGTAATCTAAGGATTTAAATGCTATAACTGTTCCCAAAAACTGCTGTTTTCCAAGCCCTGGACTAGGGCCACAATATGATGTTTTACAATACATATTATATACTTAACACGGTTTTATTATCCTTAAAACTTGACAATCAATTTCCTACAAGTTTGGATCTTGTTGTAAAAATTTAGAGATTTCTAATCGAGTGCTTCAAATGTAAATCCTAATTTCATAACCACAAATTCTAAACCTACCGAAACCTGTCACTCTTTCAAGTGATTGAAAGTTTACACTGTCAAGACTTTGGCTTGTGGAGTTACCTTCGGGTATTTTGCTGCCGCCTCCTCTCCGAGTTGAAATCCCACAGGTATACTCGTTTTGAAGATAGCCTAGCCATATGAAGAGATTTGCAATGACCTGATGATGTGGGTTCATGGTCATGAATGCCATCTGCCAGGCTGGCGAGTTGGGCATATGGCGATCTCCCGATGAACACCTGTCTTCTATAATCACACACCTACTTCTGAAGCACACCTTCACTTGCAGGAAGCGGTCATTTTTATTCTTTATTTATTTTCTGTTTAGCTAAAACCTCATATTTTAAGAGGCTGAATTTTATACAGATCCCTGCATGAATGGTTCATGGTCAGTTGGTATCATCGCAAGTTTGTCAAGATATCGCTGTATTTTTCATTTTACTTTAAAGATGTTTTATCTTTCACTTTTTTTTTTAATCCAAAAGAATAATTTAATCAAGCGAGTAAATACTAAAAAGTTGATTAATGGTTCTTGAAAATTTATGGAGCGTACCATTCTTTATATTATACTTGTTCTTTTAACTCCTTTTTATCATATTTTTTTTAAAAAAATAAAACGCTATTGGACAATTGGTCTCCAACATGTTTTTTTATTTGGAAATCATCGTCATCCGACGTTTTGCCTAATTTCAGGCAATTCCAATCATATTTGTACAAACCGTAATGTTGTATTTTATATTTATCATAGTTTACTCTGGTTTCGAGTGTATTGGTGAAATTTATATACTATGTTTTTTATTTCACGAAATATATTTCGGAGGTCTGACTAAACTGGGAGGAAGTGTGCATTTTTCTTGTTATTTGTTGCTGTAAATAAATTTACCTTGATCACTTAATCATATTTTTTTGTTACGACCATCGTTTTTTGAAATTTTTCTACTTAATAGGCATACTTAAAGGGCATTTGCAAAAACAAGGGCTCGCTGGCCTTTGGGGTAGATGCGCCACTAAAAAAAAATAGAATTAAAAATAACAATTCTCAGACTAATTCAATAATTAAATTTTGATTTACTATTAAGGGAGCATCAATGTGTTTTTTTTTCCTTGGCTTAAGACGTGTCGACTTTTGAGGTCATTAACATCAGTCATCAATGTGTTTGAGAGGAAATTTCAGCAAAACTTCTTTAGGACCTACTTTTCTAATGAAGGAAAATCACAGATTTATCACTGAGAGATTTTGGTACGTCCTGTAATCATGTATTTCTATATGATTGATCTGTTTTTTCAGCATGTACAATTATGTTTTGTGAATAAGAATTATTTCAAATTTAGGCTTTTTTTTTTTTTTTTTTTTTTTTTTTTTTTATTACGTCACTTCGACAACTAGTCCGGTACATGAAAATTGGGAGACTTGCCTGGGCTGGACTTCTTCGTATGGTAAAAGAAGGGATTCCCAGGAAAGCTCTGGAAGGCTACTTGGACTGCACCAGAAGAAGTGGAAGACCAAGACTTAGATGGGCTGATGCAGTAGCTGCTGATTCGAGGTGACTTCTTAATACCCCAAACTGGAAGGCGGCGGCATGTGATCGAGCTAGATGGCGGAAGCTCTTGGAGGAGGCCAAGACCCAACTCGGGTTGTAGCGCCATTAAAGTAAGTAAGTAAATTTATTTCAAATTTCCGTCCGTAGATCCTTTGACCGTTTTATTTATTCCTAGGGTCAAAATATCTATAAAAATAGTACCTGGATGTTTATTAACACAAAATCGTAAATGCTAAGAAATAATGTATAGATGCATTTACGATTTTGTATAAATAAACTCCCAGGAACTATATTTTTCATAGATATTTTGACGATTGTTGAGTTATATTTTCCGGCTTGAGTTTTAAGCCTTCTTCAGGGCTATATGTAAAGAAAGAATTAATCCTTTTTCAAGTTTTTGTATCACTTGTTGGTATATAATATCCAAATTGGATGGGAATGTAGTATAAGCAGCACTTGCGAGTCGGATTTCAATTGTTGATGTAAGTTATCTAATTACTTTTAATATAATTATAATTAGAGCCCTTGTAATGTAGCGTATAATAAAAAGTTATCAATAAATCTTACACGATAAGGAAAGGTAGAAATCGAGGGAATAAAGACAATCGATACTCCCTGGCAGTAACATCAAAACCTTACCATATATTGATGATTTACTAGAGTACCTTAATTTGTTTAGAATATAAGACTATTCGGGAACGATAAATAGTTTATAGAAATAGGTTAATTGGTTTGAGAGCCGAAGGACGAACCTGTGGGAAACACTGCTTTTTCTCCTCGGCCTTACCGCTAGAACAGGCTTCCAGTTCATTCTGTAATTAGTTACTCGCATATATCAGGGCTTTGCATTCCAAAATAGCTTAAATAGGAATTATTTATCTATCCTCGGCCACTTAGGGTGTGTTGGTCGAATCGTGAGAAACTTCACAAATAGTCTATCTTATAATAAAGTGGAATACTTATATGGATGCAACTCGCTAGCATGTTCGTGTATCCTCAAAAATGCAGTTTATAGAAAACTTTCCGGCTTCAATGTAGGAACTTGGAAGAAAAATGGCGAATCTGAAAAATCTACATTTTAGGACTTTCCTCCGAAGGAAAGCAGCTATTGAGGTTGCACTCATGACGGAATTTTTGAAAAATTTCTTCGAATCTTTATCGATCCTACCTAGTAGACACCAAAAATGACCCCAGTTAAAATTTATATCTATCTATCTATCTATCTATCAATCTATCTATCAATCTATCTATCTATCTATCTATCTATCTATCTATCTATCTATCTATCTATATATATATATATATATATATAACTATATATATATATATATATATATATATATATATATATATATATATATATATATATAACTATATATATACATATATATATATATATATATAAATATATATAGTTATATATGTGTCCGTTAACACGATACAGGCCAGAGTTTTTGTTTTTTCGCCACGAAACCCATCAAACGATTGAACGAGTTCCTTAACCAACAAAATCGGTCCATCTGGAGGGGGGGGGGGTTTACTCCAGAGCCAAAGTAGTTATTTGCCAACAACAGTCGTAATTTTTGTTATATTTCAACGAAACTCGGTATTCGTTGTGGTCAACTGAAGAGAAAAATGCGATGTAAAAATAAACTACATTGGTTCATTAGGAGGGGGGTTTACCCTGGAGCCAAAGTAGTTATTTGCCAAAACCAGTCGTATTTTTATTATATTTTATCAACCGAGATGAGTAGACGAAAATGTGAAGCTTTGAGTATTTATTATGTAGTATAGTACCCCACATACACAAAACTCTGGAAGGAAATTATTTACAAGAGTAGTAATTAAAATAATAAAGACAGGTGCTCATAATAAATTCAAAAGAGCAGAACTATTTATGTTTTTATTTTATTTATCTATCTAGGTTATTTTAAGCAAATTATTCAGGAATGCACTCGACACTACCCAATTCTAAGGAAAGTGCTTAGTTATGCAGCTCCTGCGTGACGGACTTTTTTTTCCTTTTTTTTAGTCAGAAATATGTAAGCAGCTTTAGTTCTTTCACAGTTTCAAGTTAAAATGAAAAGCACCATCATCTATGAAAAATCAATGCCCGATTTCAAGGGCAAATACCGGGTCGGAAACTCCCTTCCTAGCATTTTGTCCCCCATAAATCAATAGTGCAAATTGAAATTTATATATTGAATTTCAATTGTTTATTAAATCAGATTTATGAATCAGCATTTCATAGAGTAAACATTTGCCCTTGTTGAAGCACTTTCAGAACATTGACTTCGATTTCCGATCATTCGGATTTCGAGACTCGCCCTTTCTCTTCCAAGGTCCTGAGTTAATCTACAAAAGTTGATATTATGAATTAAAAAAATAAAAAAAAAAAAAAAAAAAAAAATCAGTCCCGTAACAGGCTACGAGGGCCCTGAGGGACAGATACTATAGAGGTATGTGATTCATGACCATACGGCACACTAGGGAGATAGTGTGGTGAGTACTATGCTCCGGCCGCATGATTTTCCCCTTGGCTGCTTCGACTGCTAGAGTCATTAGCACCAACCAAGGTACCCATTATTAAATTAATTAAAGGCTGGGTTGGCCTAGGGACGGTCAGGGAGGCCGAATTCAACCCACGAACGAAGACACTAGAAGAAAAAATCTTTAGTGCTTGCTCGGGATTTGAACTCAGGCCTCCAGCTTATTAGTCCAGTGCTCTACCACTGAGCTAACCTCGCCCCCTATATTATGACTTAGAATATATATAAAAAAAGAAAAGAAAAGAGTTCTAGATGAATGATAACTTTTTATTTATTTATTCTTTGCATTCGAACTATCTAATGAATCACTGTATTCGCTTCCTTGCACTTGCTATTGGAAAGCTAATTCTCGTAAAATTTACCTATTTGTGTGCAACAATTTTGAAACAAAAATTCACCGTTCGTAGCTAAGAGGTATCACATACTCATCTATTAGTTCGAGGTTTAGGATAAATTATTATTATTATTTCTTTTTGTTTTTCTATTTTCACGGATCATCTATTTCTAAATAGCTATCGACATCTAGCTCATTTGCGCCGGACTATCTCTAGGTAACCGCTCAAACTAAATATCCATGATGGAAATTTTTTTTCTCAAAAGTACATCAAATGATGAAACTCAACCTGCTCCAGGCTGGACTCGGACTCGCATCTACCATATAAGTATCCTTTAGCTACCTACGCTTAGGGAGGCTGGACTCGGACTCGCATCTCCCATATAAGTATCCTTTAGCTACCTACGCGTAGGGAGGCTGGACTCGGACTCGCATCTCCCATACAAGTATCCTTTAGCAACCTACGCGTAGGGAGGCTGGACTCGGACTCGCATCTACCATATAAGTATCCTTCAGCTTCCTACGCGTAGGGAGGCTGGACTTGGACTCGCATCTCCCATATAGGTATCCTTTAGCTACCTACGCGTAGGGAGGCTGGACTCGGACTCGCATCTACCATATAAGTATCCTTTAGCTACCTACGCGTAGGGAGGCTGGACTCGGACTCGCATCTCCCATATAAGTATCCTTTAGCTACCTACGCGTAGGGAGGCTGGACTCGGACTCGCATCTCCCATATAAGTATCCTTTAGCTACCTACGCGTAGGGAGGCTGGACTCGGACTCGCATCTCCCATATAAGTATCCTTTAGCTACCTACGCGTAGGGAGGCTGGACTCGGACACGCATCTACCATATAAGTATCCTTTAGCTACCTACGCGTAGGGAGGCTGGACTCGGACTCGCATCTACCATATAAGTATCCTTCAGCTACCTAGGCGTTGGGAGGCTGGACTCGGACTCGCATCTACCATATAAGTATCCTTTAGCTACCTACGCGTAGGGAGGCTGGACTCGGACACGCATCTACCATATAAGTATCCTTTAGCTACCTACGCGTAGGGAGGCTGGACTCGGACTCGCATCTACCATATAAGTATCCTTCAGCTACCTAGGCGTTGGGAGGCTGGACTCGGACTCGCATCTACCATATAAGTATCCTTTAGCTACCTACGCGTAGGGAGGCTGGACTCGGACTCGCATCTCCCATATAGGTATCCTTTAGCTACCTACGCGTAGGGAGGCTGGACTCGGACTCGCATCTACCATATAAGTATCCTTTAGCTACCTACGCTTAGGGAGGCTGGACTCGGACTCGCATCTACCATATAAGTATCCTTTAGCTACCTACGCGTAGGGAGGCTGGACTCGGACTCGCATCTGCCATATAAGTATCCTTTAGCTACCTACGCGTAGGGAGGCTGGACTCGGACTCGCATCTACCATATAAGTATCCTTTAGCTACCTACGCGTAGGGAGGCTGGACTCGGACTCGCATCTACCATATAAGTATCCTTTAGCTACCTACGCGTAGGGAGGCTGGACTCGGACTCGCATCTACCATATAAGTATCCTTTAGCTACCTACGCGTAGGGAGGCTGGACTCGGACTCGCATCTACCATATAAGTATCCTTTAGCTACCTACGCGTAGGGAGGCTGGACTCGGACTCGCATCTACCATATAAGTATCCTTTAGCTACCTACGCGTAGGGAGGCTGGACTCGGACTCGCATCTACCATATAAGTATCCTTTAGCTACCTAGGCGTAGGGAGGCTGGACTCGGACTCGCATCTACCATATAAGTATCCTTTAGCTACCTACGCGTAGGGAGGCTGGACTCGGACTCGCATCTACCATATAAGTATCCTTTAGCTACCTACGCGTAGGGAGGCTGGACTCGGACTCGCATCTACCATATAAGTATCCTTTAGCTACCTAGGCGTAGGGAGGCTGGACTCGGACTCGCATCTACCATATAAGTATCCTTTAGCTACCTACGCTTAGGGAGGCTGGACTCGGACTCGCATCTACCATATAAGTATCCTTTAGCTACCTAGGCGTAGGGAGGCTGGACTCGGACTCGCATCTACCATATAAGTATCCTTTAGCTACCTACGCGTAGGGAGGCTGGACTCGGACTCGCATCTACCATATAAGTATCCTTTAGCTACCTACGCGTAGGGAGGCTGGACTCGGACTCGCATCTACCATATAAGTATCCTTTAGCTACCTAGGCGTAGGGAGGCTGGACTCGGACTCGCATCTACCATATAAGTATCCTTTAGCTACCTACGCTTAGGGAGGCTGGACTCGGACTCGCATCTACCATATAAGTATCCTTTAGCTACCTACGCGTAGGGAGGCTGGACTCGGACTCGCATCTACCATATAAGTATCCTTTAGCTACCTACGCGTAGGGAGGCTGGACTCGGACTCGCATCTACCATATAAGTATCCTTCAGCTACCTAGGCGTTGGGAGGCTGGACTCGGACTCGCATCTCCCATATAAGTATCCTTTAGCTACCTACGCGTAGGGAGGCTGGACTCGGACTCGCATCTACCATATAAGTATCCTTTAGCTACCTACGCGTAGGGAGGCTGGACTCGGACTCGCATCTACCATATAAGTATCCTTTAGCTACCTAGGCGTAGGGAGGCTGGACTCGGACTCGCATCTCCCATATAAGTATCCTTTAGCTACCTACGCGTAGGGAGGCTGGACTCGGACTCGCATCTACCATATAAGTATCCTTTAGCTACCTACGCGTAGGGAGGCTGGACTCGGACTCGCATCTACCATATAAGTATCCTTTAGCTACCTAGGCGTAGGGAGGCTGGACTCGGACTCGCATCTACCATATAAGTATCCTTTAGCTACCTACGCTTAGGGAGGCTGGACTCGGACTCGCATCTACCATATAAGTATCCTTTAGCTACCTACGCTTAGGGAGGCTGGACTCAGACTCGCATCTACCATATAAGTATCCTTTAGCTACCTACGCTTAGGGAGGCTTCAATCATGATGTTGACTGAATTTTTCTACCGAATCATTCTTATTTCTTCTGAATCTCAATTTTTGATTATTTCATTTGGTGAATTATAATTTGTAAGAAGAGAACTCGTATTCGCTTGTCTCAAGGATTTTTTCCTTATTTGATAGGCAATATTCAATTACAAATTGACACAAATTAATTTGGTCTACAAGTAACTAATTTTTTTTTTCGACGGTTGATTCTCTAATCCGTTTTTATTATAATCTGAAATTTATCATTCGTACATAAAGATGACAATTAATACTAATGAGGGGGCTAGGCTTTCAAAGTAATAGTGCACTAAACTAATATTTTATGGGGTTTTGTACTGACTCCCATTTCTAACCCAAAAGAGATTTTATATTCTTGTGTCGTCGTTCGACCACCCAATCTCTCTAGTGTGCCGTATGGTCAAGAACAGATATCTCTACTGTCACTGCCCCTCTAGGCCTCTGTGGTCTGTTAAGGGATTTATTTAGTGCCAACATAAAGTAATCTATGAATTTCGTGAACCATACTAATTCTACATTCTATACCTTAATTTAAACTTTTACCTATTGCGTGATGTAGTCTAGAGGAATATGTGGTGCCTTTTGGTCCGTTTATAGGCAATGAATTCGTCTTTATGCAGGATAATGCCCATTCGCACGTCGCAAATGTGGTAAGAGGCTACATGGACGAGCTTGGTATCCGGACCATGTAGTGGCCAGCATGCAGCTCGGACCTAAATCCTATTGAGCATCTCTAGTACCAGCTTGGCAGGTCCATCCGTCGACAAGAGAACCCTCCAGGTAATCTCCAAGACCTGAGAATTGTGCTGGTACATCAGTGGAACCAGATTCTTGAAGATCAGGTAGCCAATTTAATTAGTGGTATACCAGGAAGGATTGAGACCGTTCTTTGTGCCAGGGGAGGAAACACTAGGTACTAGAAACAATATTTTTATGAAGAACAAGAATTAGAGTTGTTTTATTTTTACTTTGGAAGAGTGTTCATTTTCTTTTTTTTTTTTACTTATCTGTTTTTTTTTCAGATTTTTTTGTCTGTCACTTATGGTGTCCTACAAGCTGAATATATACACTACATTTTGAGTTAAAAAATTGCAAATTTTATCAACCTGGAAAAGAAATAACGACGAAATACAAGGTGCGCCGGTTTTTTTGTCCAGCAGTGTAGATAAATAAAATAAAAACGTAAATTGTTCTACTCTTTTGCATTTTTTATGAGCAGCTGTTTCAATTATTAATTTTGTAATTAATTTTCTTTCAGAGTTTTGTGTATGCGGGGAACTACACTACGTAATAAATACACAAAGCTTCACATTTTGATCTATTGATCTTGATGAGTTTCGCGATCCTACATTTGGCGGAAGAATTCAATCCAAACATAGTACAAAGTAACACCCCCCCCCCTTCCAATAGACCGATTTTTACGACTGGTATTGGCAAATAACTACTTTCGATCCGGAGTACCCCCCCGTCCAAATGGACCGAGATTTTGTTGGTTAACGAGGTGATGGGGGAATACTATATACCAAGTTTCGTGGCGAAAAAAAACCAAAAACTCTGGTCTGTATCGTGTTAACGGACACATATATAACTATATATAACTATATATATATATATATATATATATATATATATATATATATATATATATGTATATAAATTTTAACTGGGGTCATTTTCAGTGTCTACTAAGTAGGATCGATAAAGATTCGAAGACATTTTTCAAAAATTTCGTCATGAGTGGAAACTCGATAGCTACTCTCCTTCGGAGGAAAGTGGGATTAAAATCTTCGCAAAAAAAATCATTGCAATATTAAATTGACGCGCTTCAATGGGAGAACAAATTTCCTAAGAGTTGTTTGAATAGAGGACTCCAACGTGCAATATATTTTCTGTCGACACAATAGTAAATATCTTATTTTTTGGGGTGGGGTGCACTTTCTGCTGTGGCCATCAGCACTAGCCCCAATAGTAAAAAGTCCGACTCGCAGGAACTGCAGCATCTTAGCGCGGTTCCGTTCATGTCCCTAGTGCCATTTGATAAGCTTAGAAAAGAAATAAACTTATTTTTTTTATATATCTCGTGAAAATTGTCAAAATCCTCTCGAACATCTCGAATAAAAGTGATATTAAGGCGTCAGGGACACCGACAGTAGCTAAGTTTTACACAGAAGCGGAAATTACAGAATCTGGCTCTCATTCTAAAGCAAAGCTCTATAAATCAATACAAAAAATGCCTAATAAAGCCTTTCTAGAGTATACAGAAGCATGGGCGTACATGAGGGGGGGGGCTGAGGGGGCTGCAGCCCCTCCCGAAATTTTGAATTGATGATAAAAACTTCGTAAAACCCTTAAAAATAAATTAAATAAGATCACTTAGTTCATAAAACATATTTTATTTTACGTGTAATAGCGTTTTAGTTGCCTAAAACTATTCCAAGCTCTAAATATTTAGTATTCCATACCCTGGAAATGGTCTCAGCCCCCCCCCGGAAATTGTTTTTATATACGCCCATGTACAGAAGGATGAAGAAGAAGTACACAAGATTGAGTAGAATACCCTGCCTAATATAGCCTATATAGAATAATATGCCGAATAAAACCTATCTAGTAAATACACAAGGACAAATAAAAATCATGACGAATAACAAGTCAAGAAAAAAAAAAAAACTGTATTTAACAAAATAAAACAAAGTTTAGTTCCCCAACTACAATAGAATAATATACCTAATTAAGTCTATGGAGTAGACACAAATGGACCAAAAACAAGTCTTGTGGAATATTGTTTTTTTTTCTAATTAAATACTTTTTATCAATATTTAGTATATAACCTTTGTTGAAAACTATTGATTGCTAATTGATGAATCGGTTTACAACTAAGTAGTCTTTATGAATATTTAGTATATAACCTTATGTTTGGATCTGAGTTTTTGGGGTGCTCTCCGCCTAGGCTTTGTATTTGTGTCGGCAGATACCTGGGGTATATTTACAGCTCTTGAGGATTAACTCTTAGCAGGTAAATTTCCTGCGGCCCCCTTGTTTCTACGGGCATTGAACCGCCATATTCGCTCATAGTATCTAACCGTTGTGAAGTTTATTTTTTGGATTTAGGACTTAATATACATATGTAGACTAAATCATAGCAAGAAGTAATCCTCCGTCGTCGGTTCTTAACTATGTAGACTCGCTAATGTTATCCAATCTTAGATACATCGTACTTAAAATCCACAGCAAAAACACGACATTTCATCAGAATCCCCTGCTGAATAAATCTTATATAGAATAATATGCAAAATAAAGCCTATCTAGTGGGTAAAAATAGAGGAAAAAAGCCGTTCATGGTGGTAGAAAATCTTAAAAGTATTTCGCTCCGAAATATTGTCACTAATTTTACGTATCCTGATTTATAGCCAAATAGTTTTATATTCTATAATCAATAAGAAAAACCTACTATCAATAAAACACTATGGGTAACAGTTGAAAATAGGGAATACCAAGAATAATTCTAAAGAACGAAATCAACACCAGTACTGTAATCTAGATATTCATACGGCATCTTCGAATTCTAACAAACAAAATATTGATTCTAATTATACGTATCCTGTTTTATTGACAAATACATTTGACTACTATAATCAATTAAAAACACTAGGGAATATGCCAAAGAACTCGGAGTAGGAGCCTCAACAGTTTCAAGACATTTGAAGGAAATCGACAAATCCAAAACTGACATTTCATACGGTACAGCCTGATATATTTTTAACAATGAATTGTTTTTCTTATTTTAATTAATCTGTTTTATTGTCAAATACATTATCCAACTTTAAGCAATTAAAAAATAACAAGGAATAAAAACAAACAAAAAGAACCGTTCGAATAAACGAAATCAATTACTTCAAAGTTTAAGCACTTATTTCTCCGATTGACATAGCCTAATCAAAAATTGTTTTAGAATCTTTTTTGTAGAACATTTAGTAGGCTTTCGCATGGTAACCCTCCGTTTACCAATATTCCTAACCGTCTTCGAGATATTAGGGAATGTATACGAAGTTCCCAAAACATTTCATGTCTGTTAATAAAATATTTTATTCTAATCCTTCCTTAGCTCCAAACGTAACCAAAATTTTAACATATTCGTGCTGATGAAATTCAAACATGCAGAAAATGTTTCAACTGAATCCCATAATTTTAAGTATCAAAATCAAAGACAAAAAGAACAGTTCGAATAGGCGAAATCAATTACTTTAAAGTTTTAAGCACTTATTTCTCCGATTGACATCGCCTAATCAAAACTTTCATTAGAACCTTTTTTGTAGAGCATTTAGTAAGCTTTCTAATGGTATTCTTCTGTTTCCCAAATTCTCAACCTTTTTCGAGATATTAAGGAAAGTATACAAAGTTACAAAACTTTTTTATGTCTGTTAAGAAAATATTTTATTCTAACCCTTCCTTAACTCCCAACGCAACCAAAATTTCAACATATTAGTTTTAATGAAAGTAGAACATGCAGTAAATGTTTCAACTGAATCCCATGATTCTAAGTACCCAAACCAAAAACGGCATTCAAAAATTATTTTTTCAGTTTTCTCGAAAACGGTTAAAGCTATCGCCTTGAAAATGGTTCCATTCGTTTTCCTAGCCCAAGAAGCCTATAAAAAGAGTACTTAAAAGCTTATGAACTCAAAAACGTAAGCGTTACGATTTTTTTTGCGCGAATTTCGCCCCTAACGCCATCTTCCAGTGGGCGGATTTTGCTGGTTAACGAACTTGACCTTTCAAATTGGACGACAGATTTTTGTACCAAATTTCATCGAAATTGGACCATCAGGGAAGCCAGAAATGAGCGAACAGACAATATATATATATATATATATATATATATATATATATATATATATATATATATATATATATATATATATATATACAAATTTGAACCACCGTTATTTTCGGTCTCTAGGGGTTCTGAAACGCGAAATTTTCTTGTCGGCACTTCCGGATTGTTTCATTGTATCAACCTTATAAGCGGGGTTCCTCCCTATGGGGGAGGGAGGAACCGCGCTAATTATATTTATGCATCTGCAAGCATTCGTCGACATACCATCTTGAAACAGAATAAATTAATACCAGGTGGCCCACATAGATTAGAAGATTTCTTTGTTTTTGCAGATCATCGTGGAACTTACAATACAACGTAAAAAAAAACTACAACCGGTTGCATTAGTGAAATTTCACCGTATATTCTATATTAAACTTCTACACTCATGAATGCCCTTGGTGGCAGTAGTAAAACGGTCACGTTTCGCCTGATGAGCCTCCACACCAATAGGCCTAGCCCAAGGATGGAAAAAGCTCAAAGAAATAGTTTGGAAAATTGAGTTTTCCAGAGAGAAGTTATCCCTATCTCTTGGAGCAGTCTTCACTAACCCCGCTAAGTCCCTGGGTCATTCCAAGATTCTAGCACTTCCCCACCCTACACTTTAAATAGCATTTAGGCCCAAGCTGTTTTCCCCTATTCCAATCTTGGTATGTGCTAAATGATAAGGTGATTTCCAGGATACAGTTTCCTCTTATTTTTATTTTCTTACGTGAAAAATTGTAATCCAATTTATATTTATCCATCTCCAAAGCTACCGTAAAATTAGTACAGTTTGGTCACATTAGTACAGTGTGGTGGAATTGGTAAAAACCTATTCTACTTATATATTTGTCTGTTCGCTCCCTTTTGGGTAAATTTCCACCCTTTGGTATCACCTTGTAGTATAAATTTCTAACAATTTTACTATAATGTGCTAATGTTACGGTACTTTTTGTACCTAATTCGCGTATATTTCCATATTCGGGTCTCCCGTGGTCTAATGGCTAGCGCCTTGGATTCATAAGGGGGAGATGGTGGGTTCGATACCCAACCGCCGGCAGGAATTTTATCATCCCACGGCTCGCTGGTAAAATTCCTCGCTGCACCCTGGATGTCGGCGCTAATGACCTAGATGTAGATGCGCCGTAAAAAAAAAAAAAAAAAAAAAAAAAAAAAAAAAAAAAAAAAAAAAATTCCATATTCCTTGTTACGTAATGTTTTAAGCTTTTCTAGCCACCTTAAATTTTCAAAAATCAGTTTCAGCCCTGTTAATATTCATGGTTGATCGGGATCGTATTCGGTCTTTGTAGACTTCTGATTGGTCGTCACTTCATATGCTAGAAACCGTAAGTAAGCCGGGAGAATGTCTGTCGAAACGTGGGTCGTCACTACATCGGCACAGCCTTATCCAGAAGATTTTAAAATGTTATAAGTAAGAAGCGTTTTATTACGGAAGGATCCCATTCTCAGACTTGCATCAAGTTCCTATGATGAAATAAAAAATAAAAAAAATTACTTAAATAGTTGCCGCAAATGTGGGGAAAACGAACGGAATTTATGCAAAATGTCGTGCAACAAAAACTACCCCCGGAGGCAAAAGCTGTTCCAGTAACACAGGTAGGCCCCTGCGAAAAAACCTTTAGCAGAAATTTTACATCACTGGATGTCTATTAGATCTAAACTGACCTAGTCATGAGAATATGTTAATATTGATCATAAAAAGCTTTTGAAAATTAAACATTTTCAAAAAGGCACATTCAGATTTTTTACAGGACCAGGATTCCAAAAATATTATCAAAAATTATTACAAAGTTATTGGAGATCGTAGTATTTCACGAATAAAATAAAATAATCAATTAATTTTTAAACTAGAACCCAGAACATAATGAAACTCATATGATTTTTTTTTGTAACTTCTTCCTCGGAGACGTAACGGAAATGGCTTCTGGTTGTTGGGTTGCTGATTATATATGATTTCTTAGTGCGGACTAGAGGCCCATGCGAAAAGGTCAAGCGATACGCCCTACTTAACTCCAGGCCACTCCTCCTACACACGCACCGTAACAATCCTGTACAAATACATAGAGGCCAAAGTAAAGCCCGAGTAATTTCCTGCCCTTATGACACGATGGCCTTCGCCGCTGTTTGTGGTAAGCCACTACCTCATAGCTCAGATGTAAATACTACCAAGCGAAATTAGATTAGTATTTGAAGGTTGTACAGCAAACCGAGTCGTTTCTTGCTTCCGTATCATATTGACCTGTAATTGCCTTCTTATTCTGGACAAATCAATATTTTCTACATTCATTTTTTTTTTGTTTTTTTTTTAACGGCACACCGACATCTTGCCTATTAGCGCAGTGGTGCAGCTGGGAATTTTCTCAGCCCTGGATTAAAAAAAATCAGTGCCGCATGATAATGGACGGCGTTAGGAACTCAACCTCGGGGAGACCATCCTACAGTATTGCTCTATATACCATGAGGAACGTGAACTTCATAGGAAATACAAAGATTTTCTTTGTCAGATAAGGATATTCAAAAAGTTGGTGCTCATTAAAGCATTCACTTTGTTTCAATACGAGACCAATATGATTACGAACTTTTGACACTTACCTTCACTTGATTAATGTATTAGTCAGTCTGTCACCGATATTCGTAAACGTTAGATGGATGTTAGACCACTTAAGCTCAAAAAAACGCTATAAAAAAAATTGAATTTATTTAAGAGCTTTTGCTGCATCCCGAGTACACGGATATTGCCCCAAGATATTTTCACTTATTTTGTACCATAACAAAATTGTTACTAGATTAAAGATCGTTCAATTTGAACGGCTTCAGGAATTTAGTCAAAATTATTCAACTTGATAATTATTTTAAGAAATCCTGAGGTCGTCCAAACTAACCGAAATCTGAAAAAACTGTATTTGTTTTGTTTTGTTTTTTAACAAACATTTAAAGTATTTCGTTTGAATTTTGCAACAATTTGAAAAACGTTATTTTTTTTTTAAATCTCAATTGCAAAATTATTATTCAAAAACAAACTAACAAATTATTTAAACGAAATTTAGTGCGTTGTTTTATTTTATAATCAACATTGTTTTCCTAGAATTTGAAGCATTTAAAAGCCGTTTTGACCGCCAAACCAAAATGATATAAAAATGTCTGTTTTTTGTCCTGTTTTTCGTAAGCATAAAATAACTTAAGACTAATTTAATAAAAACTTAATAACTAGAGAATTTTATTACAAATCTTTTGACCCTTTGCGTAGGCATTGACCTAAATACACTTGCAGTAATGAGCGAATTTTTTACACAAAACGTGATTTTCTTAATTATTTTTTCATTAAAAAAAAAAGAAATTGACGCAAAAAAATTTCTATTGACGCATATTTAAATTATTGTTATAAGATGCCTTCAGATGATATTCCCACAAAAATTGGCACTAAAAATTGCAACTAAAAATGGTCTATTCTATGTAAGTCAGAGGAAATCCATCGACCCTCGCCTGCTCCTGCGGAAGCTAAAATCTTGTATGAGTTCTGATTGAGTATGGTGATGAGGAAGTTGTTAGAATAAGATGAGATGACATGTTCCTCTGCCAATTACTGGTCTTATTCCGGTCAGGTTTACTCGTTACTCTAGGCGCATCCCCTTCACTCGGGCTACAAGGAACACCCTCCAGCATCATCTGCATCTACAACGGATTCGTACATCTCTCACGCCTATGCGGGGCTTGTACGATTCCTCAAACAGGACAAACTAACAACAAACACATTTTTGAAATTTCAGGAATTATTATAATCTTTTTAACGAGCTTTAAACAAGTGCGAAATTCGTCATGTTAGCGCGTTTAGATATATTTATAATTTTTGGTTATATTTAACGCATATTTTGCTTAAATGGGGAAACTCTATATTTTCTGAAATTCTTCCTATATTTGCTAAAATTTTAAAATGAAAAACTTACTGCTATTGCTTCTAAAATCTGCTGCTTACGTACAAATACATACATACATATATATATATATATATATATATATTCTTCTTCTTGTAGTAGAGGCCTTATAGGTGAAAAAATTGTTTTAGATTTATTTATACCATTTGATTTTATATTTATTGACCAGTTTCTGGAACTTGGCATCTCTTCACAAGACAACTTTCATACAAATAGTAGTCGTCATTTAAATAATAAAGTCCAAATCTAACAAAAAAGAATACACATTTTTTTTTTTTAAATCTTTTACCAACATTCACATAGCTAGTTTTAAGCTTATTCATTTAAATGATGACTACTATTCATAAAAAAAAAATTGTCTTGTGAAGAGAGGCCAAGTGCCAGAAACTAATCGACAAATATCAAATTAAATGGTATAAAGAAGTATAAAACAATTTTTTGACTTATAAGGCCTATACTAAAATATATACAGAATAGATCAACTTACGAATATATATATATATATATATATATATATATACATATATATATATATATACATATATATATATATATATATATATATATATATATATATATATATATATATATAATTTGATCGTTTAAGTTAATAAATTTTATATCTAATTCAATTTGTAATATTTTTTGATTGCTTAAGAGCTTATCGTCTTAGTTACGGAGCTCTTAAATTGAATAAATAAATAATATCTAATTCATCCGTTCTCTCAAAAAATACTGCGTCCCAATGTTTTAAAATAAATAAAATTTATCAATGCGTCTTTGCTTGTTAGTCCGTAAAATGTGGATGGGAGATAGGGTAACGTTTATAACACGTTACGGCCACTTTCTCTGGATTTGGACCATTTTAGTGTCTCAAATTTACCCTCATGATTTTTTTCATCTTCGAACCAGTATTTTAATAGTATTTCCGATTCTCAAGATAAGAAACTTTAAAAATGTAAGGAAAGCAGTTATGACATTTTCTTGCGGCAAAATAATTTTAAATTTAGTATATTATTTGAAACATTTCACGTGATGCATTATCTCTGAAATGTTTTTATATTTTTAATTTGTTCTCAACTCTGAAATAAATTAATATATCATGTGTTGCATAACATTATTAAATTACTTAAGGGTCTCATAAAATTGGAAAACATAGTTAATTAGGTGTCATACTTAGCTGGCTGAAGGAATGCGTAATGAATATTTCCTACAACCATTGTCTAGAAAAACTACCAACACCAATTTAGCTGATTAACGAATTATATATTGTTTCTAGTTATGCAAAAACAAAATCACAATGCCTCACATAATATAATTTTCGTTCAAGTAGCTATCTCCGATTAAGATTTATAGAATGTATTGAGAAGTTTGTGTATTCCATAGGAATACGGTAAAAATCTTCGGACATGATTGAACCTCTGACTACGGTGAAATCAATAAACAAAGGAACAATCAAACTGCTCGTTGATTCTGTAATGATGGGTAATGTTTGAATATGTAAATGCTTCAGAGGAGGGGGGCCTCCTACATGTTTGAACCCTATCTCAATACGAAGCCGAATTACTGCATGTAGAACCCTTCCTAATATCGCATCCCTTATTAGAAGCAGCCCTGACCATCGGACAGCAAATCATGATTTACGCCGGACTTGTACCCGGTGCATAGAGCCTAGAATGCAGCCGAAGGAAACTACACATCCTTGTAATACAGCCGCCTGCAATGCTCTGCACTGATCAAATGCATGGCCATGAATGCAGGAGTATGTTAATGATATGACACTGAGTGTTTTATGCGTTTCTCCAATGAGGACACCGTCATTGTCCCTTTCCGATGCGAACCTTGGCACCCTAGCATATTGATCGGCGAGTTCTCTTCTAACAAAGGAGCCTCCAACGTGGATTTCAGTGAAAACAATATAAATTATGACTCACGTCCCACAGATTGTTAACAATGCAACTCACATTTCTATTAATGGAAGGTTATTATCATACATAAAGATATACATTTTGGTCAAGTGTAAGATTGGTTACATTAGAGAATAAGAAATGATTACACACAATTTTGGGGGCATTGCATGAATTGAATAAAAATGTGAAAAACATTTTTGAAGTGTCCTTTAAAATAGCAGAAGAATTCAGAAGCATCATTAATTTCTTTTAGCACTTTCCTCCGAAGGAAAGTAGCTATTGAGGTTGCACTCATGACGGAATTTTTGAAAAATTTCTTCAAATATTTATCGATCCTATCTAGTAGAGACCGAAAATGACCCCAGTTAAAATTTTATATGTATATATATATATATATATATATATATATATATATATATATATATATATATATATATATATATATATATATATATATATCCGTTAACACGATACAGGCTAGAATTTTTGTTTTTTCGCCACTTAACGTGGTATGTAGTATTCCCCCATCAAACGATTGAACGAGTTCGTTAACCAACAAAATCGTTAACCAACTACCCGGAGGGGGGGGGGTTACTCCGGAGTAAAATTAGTTATTTGTCAATACCAGCCGTAATTTTTGTTATATTTCAACGAAACTCGGTATTCGTTGTAGTCAACTGAAGAGAAAAATTTGTTGTAAAAATAAACTAAATCAGTTGCCTAGAAGGGGGGGGGGGTTACACCGGACAGAAATTACTAATTTGCTAATTGTCTTAATTTCTGTTGTATTGTTACCAAACTCTTTATGCGTCCTAGCTATCTAATAAGACCGTAGTGTAGTGAAAATTAACTAAATCGGTCTATTGGAAGGGGGGGGGGGGGGTGTTACTTTGTACTATGTTTGGACTGAATTCTTCCGCCAAATGTAGGATCGCGAAACTCATCAAGATTAATAGATGAATATGTGAAGCCTAGTGTATTTATAACGTAGTGTAGTACTCCGCATACACAAAAATCTGGAAGGAAATTAATTACAAAATTAATAATTGAAACAGCTGCTCATAAAAAATGCAAAAGAGTAGAACAATTTATGTTTTTATTTTATTTATCTATATAGGTTATTTTAAGCAAATTATTCAGTAATGCACTCGACACTACCCAATTCTGAGGAAAGTGCTTAGTTATGCAGCTCCTGTGTGACAGACTTTTTATTTTATACTCTAACGATTTAGCGCCTAAGTATGTGAATTTAATTTCAGCATCAACTTCTGCATCCAGGGCCACGTCTAAACTAATAAGATAAAATGGCTGTTAACATCGATTTCCAGAGAGAGCTTTAGTTATTAAGTTATTTAAAAACATAAAATACAACTGATATCATTATTTCTTAATATCGTTTATTGCAATGAAAAATATATAATTTAAATATTGCATAAAACATTCTGTGATAATATTGCCATAATTTTAATGTATTTAAGATTGACTTTTTCAAGTTTGTTAGTGAGGACATTAATTTGTTATTGAACGTTTATTATCAGATAATAATTTCTGTTGTATTATAACGAAACGTATGCGTCGTGGGTATCTAATGAGAAAGAGGTTTTGTTAAAATAAACAAAATCGGAAGTGTTGGCCACATTGTACTATGTTTGAATTGAATTCAGCCACAAAACGTAGATTTGCAAGACAACCAACTAGACGTGGCTGTTTTGTTATGATTTTATACGAGTTGTTTACTTCTACCACAGTTGCTCATTACAAATGTAAAAGAGCAGAATTATTCATGTTTTTATTGTACTTATGTTGGTTATTTTAAGCAAATTATTCAGGAATGCAGTCTACACTACCCAAATTCTGAGTAAAGTGCATAGTTATGCAGCTATTGCGTGATGGACTATTTGTAACATCAGTAGGTACATGGGGTATGGAGAAATACCATAGTTCAGGTATATGTTAATTATTTCAATAAATCCTAAAGTTATTCCATCATTCTATCGTGCCTATAAACAAAATGTGAGTATTTTTTAAATAGAGTCCCTGCTTCAAATTACTAATAAGAATGTACCCAGAAGCCCATTATCGCAAAAAGGTTACTGCTAAGAATTTGTATCCCAATTTAAGAATTTAAATACTGAATTTCTTCAAAATATGAGCATTTCTATAGTTGCTAGAGCGCGAACAGACCAAGAAATTACAACATTTCTCATATATACTTCCTAGTTGCGGTATTGGCTTGACATCATAAGAGAGTTTCAATTTTAGGGTTTATTAAAATCTTCATAAATTCTAATTTTATTTTCTTCAATAAATTTATTCTTAACAAAGGCATATTGAATGCCATTTTTATTAGACAAATCACGTCCACATTTTAGGCTCGGCTGTCTGCATTCCGTCCCCTGACATAAATATTTTTAAAAATGAATGATTACAAGTTACGCTAAATTTAAAATAAAAAAAAAATCTGAAATGGGGATATTGATCATTTACAATCCCATCCCACTATATTGTACTCAGCGATTACTTGCGTTTAGTACTGGATGTACAAGTTGGTTTCGAAATGATCATAAGGAACTATAGCAGGAGCCAATGGGATTGGTTCGCGTGATAGAAACTATCTACAAGGACCGGGTCCGCAACTGATTCAAGTCCATGAACTTTTCTTTAAAAGAAAGTTGTTAGCCCTTAACGATCATATAGTTTTCCCTCCCCCATGACCTTATAAAGTTTATTATCTATGTAGAAGTAGTTAGAGTATAGCTTCCGTACACATATTCGTCTTTATAACACGAATTGAAATTGTAACATTTTTCTAAAATCTCTTGTAGTCGATATAACAGAATTACAATATGTTAAAAAATGACTGATTCAATATATAATTTCTAACTTTCGAAATGTTAAATACTTTGAGAAAAACTCGTTAATTTAAAAATCAGATACTGTTACAAGACTCAACTATTTTCCCTTAAATTTGGAATTTTTATAAAAATTAAACTCTGGGGTGGGATTTTGAAAAAACAAACCAAAAGCAGTTGCTCATTATTTTTCATATTGCAGTCATTATGTTTATTCATTGAATGTACTGTGGCTCATGGGAAAAAATGCCAATTACGTTCCACAATCGTAAAAAATTGATTTCAAATACAGCTTAAATGCCGTAAGAAAAAAAAACAAGACCAAGTTAATCAGCTGCCAACTTTTCGGTTATTTCATAATAATAATAAATAATATTTTCGGTGTCTACTAGGTAGGATCGATAAAGATCCGAAGAAATTTTTCAAAAATTCCGTCATGAGTGCAAGCTCAATAGCTACTTTCCTTCGGAGGAAAGTGCTAGAATCACGCGTCTGTTTATCTGTCTGTCTGTTTGTTCCTTATACAACCGATTTTGACCAAAGTAGGCACAGAGGTAGATCTTGATATGGGGAGTATCATAGCCTAGGTCAAAAACGTCTACCATCTGTCTGTCTGAATATTTGTTCCTTATACAAATCTATACCGTTTGACTGATTTTGACCAAACGTGGCACATATGTATATCTTGATAGGTGTAGCATGGCACGCAGGGTAAAGGCTAGTAATGAATACAAATAAACAGTTGCGTTAGTTATTGAATGGCTGAATAATGAATTCAAATATTATTCATATTCAGAACGAAATAACAGTTTTATTTATTAGTCATTATTCTTAATGATTTTTATCACTACCCTGTGCTCATACTTGCCTGTTCTAGATTTTGTAGTAGTTTTGAAATATTTTAATGGTTCCGTTAATTTAGTTATATCATGTTTTTGTATGATTATTATACATTATTTTTTCTTTCTTAAGTGAATTATTTGTTCAGATTATGATCTTATGCAATTAATTTCGATCACATAGCAACTTAGGTTGTAGGGTGAAGAAGACGCACAAATGTTAATTGACCGATATGTATATAGGTGAAATGTAAGACCATTGTATCTCCGATATTCTATATAATATATATTAGGGTCGTAAAAAATGTATTATTATCATTATTCTTTTCTTTTAAGGCGAACGGACTTTTAATTTATTACTCCCGACATCTATGGTGCTGCAGGCAATTTTCTCAACGGTCCCTGAAATGAGAAAAATCTTTGATGCAGGTTGGACTGGAACCCCCATCTCCCGCATGAGAAGTCAAGGCGTTAGCCTCTAGAGTACAGAGGCTGTTTAGAGAACAGTTGATTATGAAACGTCGTCATATCTCGTTTTGTTTTGTGTTTAACGGCGTATCAACACTTGGGCTATCTATAGGTTGCGGCCCTTTTATGATTCCAACAGCACGTGGTCGATCACCCATTCAGGTACTGACCACGCCCGACTTGCTTATCGGTGATCAATGGGAGCCAGTGCATTGTTCGTGGCTATGGCTGTTGGCGTCGTCATGTCTCATAAGCGTTTCAATATTACGTAATCACTTCAACGTCATCCATATATTGAGGAATGAAAGATGCTTTAAGGATTAGATTTTGAAGGAGTGTGATAATGTAGGGTTTAGGAGAAGGCTATATGAGATGTTGCTGGAAGAGTGTGGCACAACCTGAGTCGGCTCAGCTCGGATTTCTAGCTCTTCGCTCAGGATTCCGCTGTTCAGACAGAAGTTTGTTTACGACTTGGCAGCGGGGTCACTAGCAAAGGGCAAAAACCCCTCACTTCCACGAATTGCTGCCCCATGCAGGACCCAGGCTCAGCGAAACTCCAACCTGCTTTTAGGCTCCTCTTGGGGACTGCTTAACATTGCTGGCACAGCTTTATCCTCTTTTGTACTGCTAATGTATCCAACCAGTTAACCAGTACAAACCGCAAAATCTTGTTTCAAGATATCACAATCTTATGAATATTTTAAAAAGGTAATAACTTGGAAGAGAACTAAAAATGTCAACGATTTTTTACAAAGACGATGTCGTTGTGACGTCAATATCTCACATTATCGATAAATTAGTGGAAAACTCCCACACATTAATCAGTATTTATAAGAATAGATGACAACTTTGTAGGAACTGCTACTTGTTAGTGTATTTCCATATAAAGCTTATATCTGGTGTGAATTTGAGTTTGCTAAGTGTTATCGAAATTGATAAGCTTTTCAAATATTGCCTTTTACTTATGGTGATTTTTCGACCGTTTTCACTATATAAAGAAAATATACGAAGTGTCCAGAACTTTCAGCGCCAATTTATATTTGCATTACTTTAATTTTTGTTCAGTAGGTACTTAAGAATCTCCGACTTTTGAAAATGTGTATATCAAACATATCTGTAAGCTTATTACACAAATCTGTGAGCTTATTTGGGCAATCTGTTCTGGTGAGTGGATTCTGCTGCTTCACCAACTTCTCTTTTTGTTGGACAATGTCATTATCTGTCCTTTTTTATCAAAATTGGACCGTTTTTGTATTCGCGTGAGCAGGTTTCGACAAAGACACTCATAGTTTTTTGTTTATTATGATTCTGGGGTCTCAACGAGTAATTTCGACTTTACATTACCCATAAGAAACGAAAAACAGTTAATAATGGGTAGGGTATTTTTCGGCGATAAAGTAGTCCATAGAATGAAAGTTTGTTACGAAAAAATTGTATCTCACCTAATTATTATTACGCACTTGAAAATGGGTTTAACGAGTTTTCATGTCCTTCAAAGAGGTTATAGATATGAGTACAGTACAGTAACAGCAGCAGAGTACTGTTAAAAAAGAAATAAATAAGAAAAAGATGCTTGATAGAATTAGATGATGAGACATTATGTCGTTTTTTGGTTCAATAACCTTCAGCAAACTCAAATCGTATCGGATGAATAATGATATGCCACTTAGACTTCATGCTTGATGTATAAAGAAGAAGGAAAAATTTAAAAGAACCCAATTTCCCAAAATAGGTCTTAGGAGTGTTATATCAATACTCAGGCCCAAAAACAAACAAAAAATAAAAAATTATTACTCCCAGCACAGCCTAATTTCAGATGATGGTTCTATCTTGGAATTTATTTTGTCAAGTTGTAAATAGTAGAAGTTTAGTATCCATTAAATGAAACTACATTTTTTTAATCAAAAAATATTTTTTATTTTGCCCGAAGTATTTTCTTGATGTTTGAACGTTTATTAGAACTATGAAGTTATTAAGAACTGATCCGCTGAAAAATTGTCTGATGTATAAACTTCCTATCTGATGAGCTCTTTATCTCTTCACAGCACGGTTGACGTTTTGAAAATCAAGCGTAAACGATGAAAAAAGTCAAAACAATCATTAGATAATAGAAATATATTATTGTGACCCATCCCGATCTCCGTCTCGGTTGAGTTGAGTTCAATAGTCTCTTTTAAATAATTTATTTCAGTATGAAACAATTCTTTAAGTTTCAGTTTCTTATTTGTTTATTATAAATTCCCCTTTATATTCGTTTCTAAAAATGTTTCTGGCGACTTAATGATCCTCTACCCATGGGTCATGGTACATACTTGGGTACTTTTCGATAGACATAAAAAGGAAAGCAGGAAAGAAAACGTTCTGCTATTACCATAACTTCCTAGAAAGTTGAGCCCAAGATTTCTTTTGATAGGAACGTTTCGTTGAAGCTAAAGTGCAGTGGGGACGGTTAAGCAGGTGCAGCTGCATCATGGGGTGCAGTCTGGGCTTAAAAAACTTTAGTCCGGAGGGGGAGCTTCTTAAAAATCTCCTTGAGGGGTCCCCCATAGAATCCTACAGCTTTCTCAGGCCCTATTCAACATTCCCCTCTCCTTATCCAGAGCTCGCTATGCTCCTGCTACTATTTTACCACTGACGTGTCGGCAATTCCATATTATTAATATGCCGGGCTTGGATGTGCAACAGTCCTGCATTGTCTGCTACGGGCCCTGGCCAAAGGAGGGAACCGGAGCAGGTTCGCGGCGAAAAGTAACTGGTAATCTTATTGTTGGTTTTGATTTGCTTTGTAGTAAGTGTGTCATGCGATGAGTGATTCATCTGAATGAGAATCGAGGATTTTTATCAAAAACGTGTTTCTCTACTCCCTGTCCACGCATGAAATCATCATTAGACGATAACGATTAATTTTAATTAATGATCTAGGAGTGGGAACTATTTTTCGAAATACCTGAGAGTTAGAGAACCTGTTAGAAAATCATAACTTCTAATAAATTATGTTTTATTATATTATTTTCTCTTTCCTGACTTCATTTATGTGATTTACCCCTGACCAAACTAAAAATTTATAGATATTATATATATATATATATATATATATATATATATATATATATATATATATATATATATATATATATATTGATTTAAAGAAGAATAAAGGAATAAGTCATGTTTTAACACATGGAGTGCTAATAAGAGTCGATTTAACCCTTGATTGTCTTGGCGGGGATACATCAACCCCGTAGTATAAGATTTCTGTATTTATCCCTGCCGCGAGTTAAGGGCTTAGGGACTATGCCCTTCCTTGAGACTCGGGCCTAACACCCGTTCCCTTTCACGAGTGAGTGAGTTGGGCAGAGAGACTAGAGACTCCATGCTCATGTCCGGGGTCCGGGTGGGGTCTTCGAGACTCATGCTTTGGGCTTAGGGACTCCTGCCTTTCCTGAATAACGGGCTTAGGAACTCATGAGCTTACCCATATTAAAGGCTTAGAGACTCGTGCTAATCCCCGAGTTAGGGGCTTCTTGACTAATGCCCATCCCGATGAGGAGCTTAAGGGTCCACATTCCTCCCCAAATAAAGGGCTTAGGGCTCATGTTCCTCCGCGAGTGAGGGGCTTCCAGACTAATGCCTATCCCGATGAGGAGCTTAGGGATCCACATTCCTCGCCCGATGAAGGTCTTAGGGACTCATGTTCTTCCTAGAGTTAGGGGCTTCCAGACTCATGACCTTCGCGACGAGGAGCTAATGGTCTCATAGTCGTAGGAGGTGTATTAGTGTCAAAATTACTTAGATGTTTTTACTAGTCACCCAGGTACTGATATTTTGGACTAGCGGCAGTGTCTAAAATCATAGTAAACATAATTAGGTATCTGATTCTTTCATGAATTTTGTCTTATTTTTTTGTTGTTGTTTTTTTTTTGGGGGGGGGTGAAGAAAACAAAGTTTTTGCAAAAAAAGTGTGTTGAAAATTTCAAAAAGGATATTATTTATGGCCATCTTTAAAATTGAATTTTAAAGTAATTACCAAACCTCCAGTAAGGTTTTCTTTAAAATTGTATACAAATATTTTGAATTTTTATATCTAAAAATCATTTCGTATTCTAAGAATTTGAAGAAAGAATTTATCATATGCAGATAAGAATGTCAAATAAATGTACTAAAATCACGTAATTCATTCTTACAATTGAGAAGGACGCTGTTCAAAACAATGAGCTAGGGAAATATTGTAATTTAATATTAATTAAAAAAATTTCAATTCGTGAGAATTTCGTTCCACGATTCTTCTACATAGTAACCAGCTTCTAAGGCTATTTGAGGTGGTTACACTGAATAATTACTATAATTACTATAATAGCTTACTTACTAAAATACTGGAGTTTTTGTACAATAATACACTATTCAAACAGTGATAGGTAATTTGTAGTATGCAAATGTATTGAAAGGTTAGTGGAAGCAACAGATTTCAGGACGGCGTGTCCTGCGTGAAGAATAGTTGGTGCGTAAAATATGAGTGATAAGCAATGTTCATAAAACAAGGTGGTAATATTTTTCTTTGAATATTTGCACATTTAAGTAAAAAGCTCGTTTTGCTATTCAGGAAATTTGATTACCTGATGAATTGAAATTTTCAAAAAAACCATAATCAGATGTGGCAGAAGAACAAAATCAAGCAAAAACACTCAATTTTTACACTACTCCTTTATTATGCTTTACATGTTTCGCATTCTTATGACGCCTCTTCAGGAGATCTTAAAGTAATATATAATTACAGCCGACACCGCCGAGAATCTTCCACAGCAACGCCCACGTCTTGACTGATAAGATCAATCATGTCCACTGCCCATCAGCTGTATAAAATCGATAGTTTTAGGGTAAATGTCGATTTTCCAAAAGAATTCTTTGTCATTTTATAAATTAATTCACTTTAAGTCGCATTTTTTATTAAATTGAAAAATATTTTATAGGTATTTTATTTCTGTTTCTTTATTAACTCCCTTTTCCCTGTTTTTAATAGTGTGTACATTTTCTTTTATTTTTCGGTTGATGGCTTTTTTTTTCTTTATCTCATATTTTAAATGTGTCAAAATTAAAATTGTGGCTATTTCGTATAACATGATCCACCAACGCAGTTTTGTTGTCCGTTTCCTCAAGGTTTTTGGCATGTTGCTTAATTCTAAGAAAACAACAGGCGTAGAAGTTGTTTGTTTTTGAACTTCTGTTAGTTCTAAAGGAATGCGACATTACGAACATAATAACAATCACTAAAAACGAATAAAAAACCAATTTATCTAATTATATGGATAAGTACAATTTACTGCAGAACATGTTTATAAATCCGCAATGAAAGGGAATTCGCCTACATTTTCACAATCATATAGGAAGTTGTATGTTTCTCTGAAAAGAATGACAACCTAAAAAACATATAAGATCAATCGAAGAACAGAGACAAATTAAAATTATATCTGTCCATTATTTTACTAAATTGACTTAATAACATGTTCTTAATGTAAATTTCCCGATCCATATAATGGTGTAGGGCACTATGTCTTGTTCGCATAGATAAACGAAGAAGTCAAAAATAAAATCATGTCTGTTTTCATTAATAGTAAAAGACACCATATATATGGAGGACTTGGTTTTGTTTGACTATGAAGAATACTTTCAATTACCTATCAATGCGAATAACAATGCGAAAAAATGCTCTTTAAACTGTTTCTATAAGTAATGAAGAAACAAGATTTAATAGTTCAAATTTATAGAGAATTTACTCTCCCGAACAATTACTAATAAATGATATGGTGTCCTTTACCTCTGGGGTACAGATATAATTTTAATTTGTCTCTGTTTTTATTATATAGGTACGTAATTAAAACCAAATAAAAAAAACTAACAACTGGAGAAATTTGTAATTGTAAGGAACATACTGCCCAGCGAAGAAACCTTAAGCAGACAATTATAAAAGTATGTATATTTACTTCATAAGAAACATCTATAAAACTAACCTTCACCCTTCTACGTTAATACGTAATAGTAATTAAATAAAATAAAATTTTAAATATTGACTAAAATAGTATTTTTTAAAGTACTAATCTGTTTAAAAGGGGAAGGTAATACACCTCTTTTACAACCAATATCTTTATTGGAGTTATGATATTGGAGCTGAAAAGTTTTAGCACCTAACGAATAGTTTTTACAACCTTAGCTAGTTTTAGTGCTCCGGGCTCGAGTTGCTGAAATTACTCACCAACAGATAACTGGCGAGTTGTAAAATAACAATTCTTTTCGAGGCTGTAAACAATGTAAGGATATTCTCTCCCCCAGTCATCGCTATCTCGGACCACCCTTTTACCCCGGGCCCAGCTCCTGAATTCACTAAGTCACTTAGCTTGTTATAGTGCCGTCGTAAAACTAGTTTATCGCTATATGAGAACTTGGTTTCTAAGAATGAGGAGGGGGGAGGGAAGAATGAAATTAACTTATTCTTTATGGCTCTCCTTTTAGTTTTAAACGAAAGGAATGGCTCTGTTCGGTTATTGTGGTTGGATACTTTTGAGTAGGGGGGAAATCTAGACGAAGAATCAAGATTAGTTTTACTTTGGGGAATTCTGCATAATACAGTTTCTTTACCTGAAGAGAATTTAGAAGAAAAGAAAAATCTAACAGTGAATTTACAGAATGTCCATTATAATTAACTCAGAATTTTAGGATGGGTTATCTATAGGTTATACCCTTTTCTAGACAGGATGGGCTGATGCCTTTATCTTTTTCAAAAGAAAAGCCACCACCCCAAGTGGGAATCGAACCCACGACCCTTTGGCACGGAGTGTTAAGTGCTGACGCCTCAACGCTCACCGCCGCTCAACGTTACGCGGCACGTGAAAGTATGTGACGATTACTGAGCTTTTCAGAAATTAGGAACAAAATTATTAAAAATATAGAAACGTTTCCTTTGCTAAAGTTTGGAGATACGAAATGTCACAGTACGTTCGAAGTTAGCCTTGAACAAGGTAGAGCTCCTCCTTGCCTGGAATAATAAGAGGTAATGAGAACAGAAGGTGTGAAATCCAAAGCTGATATACTAGCGTCTGATCATAGTGAAGAATTAACTCAGGAAAGGAAAACCAGATAATTTGCCGAGGTTAGTCTTCAGACATCTTCAAGAAAACCTGCGTACCGGGAGCGAAACAGTTATTTTTTCATCGAAGAAGTTAAAATTTAACTGTTAAAAAAACTTTCAGTTTATAATTTAAAAAATAACAGTTAAAAAAACTTTTATTAAAAGTTTTAAGAGTAAAAGTTATTTAGGCACTTCTAAAAGTAGGTACATGAAAATAAATTTTAAAGTAATACTGTTATTTTTTTTTCAATATGAAATAAAAGTTTTAAGTATTTTAATCAAGAATTTTAGAGTTGAATAAGATACAAATAAGTGAAATCTTCTTTGTTTAAAAATGTCTTTTTGTTGTTAATATATTTGTTGATACAAAACAAAAACTAAACATTTGTACCTTTAATTTATTCCTTTAAACTTTTTCCCATTAAGTTAAATTTTAATAACAATTACTTTAAAACTTTTATTTTTTGAGTTGAAAATAACAGTAAAAAGCATTTTTTTTAAAAAAAGTTAAACCCAAAAAGTTATTTTATAACTTTTACTTTTCAAAATTAAAATAAAAGTAAAAGTTTAATAAATACTTTTTTAAAAATAAAAGTTAACAATTATCATGTTTAAGTTTTTCGCAGGAATTTTCTGAGGTTTAAATTAATCGGGGGGATATTATTGTTATTACATAGCAAGAATATGGGGGTATTTTTATTGAAATTTAATGCAATGTAATGTGTTTTTTCATCTAGTTTTATGAGGATGACCCTGAGGCTGAAACGTTAAAAATGTAAAAATGAAAAGTAATAAGGAAATAAATAAAGATGGTTGAGGTGAAGATCGTAGGCAATTAAGAGTGTTAACAATTATTTTCGAGCCCTACCTGCGTAACACAAGGAAAAAACAGTAAAGCTAAGAAAAAGTAGATGGTTTGTCTATTTGTGGACGATATCATTCATGTAAAAATAATTTTTTCAATATCATCTTCAGATTTTAAGTTTAATATAGGGACTAAAGTGTCAATGACATCGGTTAGAATATTTAAAGAGACGTGTGTTAAAAATGTCTAAAATTTTCCATGCCAGTGTGACTCTGAATATGATTGTAAACAAACAATGAATTTAAACCAATATATATTTTAATACGAATGTGTATTATTATGATGTTTAATTTCTTTGTTTGTTTACAATCATATTCAAAAATTCACCTTTTCGTGCGCCGCGAGTCACACAAAAACGACCGATTTAGGCTTCAACTTATTTCGTTTAGACTCCCTCTATGTCCTACTAACTCAATGGTTAAATTCTTTTTTTTTTTCTTCTTTTTTTTTTAAGTTTATTTGTTGTCGTATTTCATACTACTAGTTTTTATTTTGCTGGAAATTGTGAGCTTTTATATTTTTTTATTTATTTTTTTTTTTATTTTTTTTTTATTATTTTTTTTTTAATTAGGGCAAATTTTCATCGTTGCGCAGCTTTTTAAATAAATAAAGAAATAACATACATTTTTTACTTTGGTGATCAACGGGAACCGGTGCATTCGATGTGGCTATGGCCGTTGGCAAAATAGAGTAAATGTTGCCGTTATTGTGTACAATTCCCATTTTGCTATAAAAGGCAATTTTATTGATTGTACTAGAGTCTGCTGTTAAAATGAAAATAGTAGTTAACCAACCCGCATGGGAATTCCGAAGAGCAGGTGTGCCTTCTTCTCAGAAGACAGTCTTAGCAAAGATACGACAACATACCAAGTACAAGATCATTCAATTCTTTTCAACTTTTCCTAACCTAATATTATATAATAGGTAAGTAAAATTTACATGAAACTTTGCCCTCCAGAATTTGTAATGATTATATATTAATTGTTATAAATCTGTTACTAATGAAATAACGGCAAGTTGAAGTGGATTCGGCGAGTAGTTGCAACTGTAGGATGAATATAATGAGAACAATTAATTTAATTTCTCTCATCTTAGTAATTTCAAGTTTTGGGAGCTTTGTCCCTCTATAGGGAGAGTTGACCTCATCACGTAAACCGGAAATACCGTCAAAAAAGTTCTCGTTTCAGAACCCTTAGACCACGAAAATAACGGGAGTTCAAATTTGTCTGTTCGCTCTCTAGCTGGCTGCAAAATTGATCTATAATAATAAAATTTGGCAAAAAAAAAAAAAAAAAAAAAAAAAAAAAAAAAAAAAAAAATTTGATACGTTTGGAATTAAGGAAGTTTTAAAAATAAATATTTTATTAACAGAACTGAGAATTTTTGAGATGTTCATATATTTCATCAAATCTTCAAAACGGTTAAGATCTTGGTAAGTGGACATTATCCATTCAAAAGCTTACTAAATTTTCCACAAAAACGATTCTTAAAATATTTTCGGTGACACGATCTCTGGAGGATAAATAAGTGCTTAAATCCTGGAAAGTGTTGGTTGTTTTACGATTGTTTTCCTCGGTGTTTTTATTGTTTGATGTTTTTATAATTTTATTTTAGCAGTAAAATAAATTTTCTAAGAAAGTGAGATGTTAAAATGAGTCCGAATATTTGGTCGTTTGTAATAGAGGACTAGTGGAAGAGGCCGGGTGAGTAATATTTGCAATTGTAAGTGCACTTATTTCAAGCAGTAAAAATTACACCATGGAAACGCGCTAAGATGACGGCGTTCCTGCGAGTCGGACTTTCTTCTTATCGATCTACAAATATATTTAGTAGCTCTTTATATCAAAATAACAATTTTTATAGCTGACAAAACAAAAACTATCTATTGCTCTATTTTATGTTAGATGGTAGATTTTGAAGTCATAAAATGGTCAAAACACAATCTTAGTTTAATTTTAATTTGGTAATAAAGTAAGTGTATTCTGTGGTAAATTTGTTGAGTGTATTTTGTGAAAAGATATTGATGAATGCAATTCACTGTAAAATGGTGGACTAGAGATAAAACTAGCCCCTATATTAACCTCAGAGGATAAAACGACATGGAATAGTTTCTAATCCTGATGAATGAAATGCAGTAAACAATGCTGTTTCGTATCCGGTTAATATCATCCGGAGAATCAAGGAACAAACAATCATGTCAAGTTTATTAGTTGGCTTGACTATAAACTCCTCATGGCTGTCTGGTTCTGAGTGATCAGCAAGAAACACTTGCTTGTGGTATTTTCTTGAAACAATAAAGTCTGGACAACAACCCACACTGAAGGCTTATATGTTTTTTTTTTTTTTTTTTTTTTTTTTTTTTTTTTTTTTTTTTTTTTTTTTTTTTTACGACTATTTTTAAGATATTGGCTCTACAATTATGGTGTCCGATGGTATTTTCAATTGCGGAAATTATATGACGAAGCTCCATGGTTTTTAGGCTGTACAACTTGTATATGTACAGTATATGTAAACGGTAATAAAATGTCTATTATCGACTGTTGAGGTGACAATCTATAAACTTCAATGAAAATTATTTATTTATTATTTTTAGTTCATCACAGTTTTTATTTTATTTTTCAGAGTTTTGGAATATATCAAAAATTGATTAAGGGGTTAGCCTATATGGGAATTCAGAAATTGTATTTCACAGAGTTATGGACAAGAAATAAAGTAAAATTTCATAAGCACAGGCAAAATTATTTATCTAACAAACCTGATTATATATTTGTTTTGTGTGCCAACGTTTTTACAATTTGCAGTAAGGTGTTTATGAAACTAAGCATAAAATTCGTCCCACGAAAACTGCGGATCAAGTAAGATTTTGATATTATTAAAATATATTAAAACAAAATCCTGTCCATATTACGTCCATAATTACTAATATAAATTTATATATTTCGTTATGAACACTTTCTCTTTCTGTTGGTAGTGATCTCGTGGTCAAGGAACTGTTCTGTGAATAAAATAATCCTCTGAAGAACCTTTTTGTTGCAGAGCCATTTAGTTTGCTATTGTTGAAAATGATTAACAAACAACCGTTTTGAAAGGCATTTGACATTTTTTTGTGTTCCTACATCCATTTGCTTTTTCGTGTTTATAGGTGGATACCAGGAAAAAGTACAAGAAGAAAAGTGTTTTTTGAAGATGGATGAATGATAGGTATTGAAGTTGAATAATAAATAAGTAAATTACAATTAATACTGAATAATACTACACATCTTACATTTACCTATCTACATTTACGATACTGTTGCTAGGGGGTGCTATATGCAAAAAAAAAACTGTGGTTGGTATGGTTTTAACAGATATATATGTATTTTTAAGGGGGTATTTTTATTAATTTATTTTACAAACAATAAAAAATATTGTTTAATTAGAGGATTTTTCATTATGGCTACATTCTTTCCAGAAATTAATATTAAACAGATGACATCGATTATCGATCAGCTGACATATTTCCACCACATTGGATTCACTCAGTCCATGGTCATACTTAACCCACCTAAGATGGCCTATCTTGTATGTAGCTCTCCTTCTCCGTCATGGTATTTATAAAAAAAAAAAAATCCTCTAAAAATACCCCAAAACGGAATAAAACGTGTGGGGAAGACAGGAAATAAATATAGGTAAAGTGCATAGGTAAATTATTTTACAACTTTATGATATTTATTTTATAAATTAAAAGAAAATAAGAAACAAACAAAAACACAAAACAAGTATGTTATATTACTTCATTACTTCTATCAAATGTATATTATGACTTCTATTTATAACCCACTTACTATTTACTGATTAATTATTCATTTCCAGCAAAATAAATTATTAAAATAATACAATATTTATAAAGGAACAAGTCAAAAATAAATTCCCACAGTTCAGGGTTACTCGTGTAAAAAACAATGTATGCGCATATCCAGGGATTTTTTTTTTCTAATTTTACCTTAGCCGGCTGAATTCTTATATTTAATATAACTCATATCATTTGAGGGCTGATAGCAATTACTAAAAAAAAATCTTTTTTTTTTTCAAGATATTTTCATTATTAGCTGTCAGATGCCTTTAAAGCTTGGACAAGTAGCAGCTATTTTTCACAAAATGTTTAATTAACGTATATGCTGAAAATATGTAATTATTTTCAAATTAAAGGCAGCGCAAAACTAGCATTTTTTCTTCAATCTTCTATATTCTTTAATAATCCTCTTGGTTACGTTTCTTTCCCTTGGAAAATTAAGAAATCTTTAGTTTTAACCAATTACATTAAATACGTACTGCTGGTGTTCTTTTTTCCTTGACACATCGATTGATCAACCGAAAATAGTGTATCTGTTTAGTAGGTATTGTCGGTTTATGGTAAGCATAGGACAGTAGTCTACCTGTTTTAGCGTGGTTCCTCCCTCCCTCTATAGGGGGGTACTCGTTCCTCAACATAGAAAAATAAATGAAAACATTTTTAACGCGATATCTGTAACCGTTTATAAGAAAAAAAGATAAAACTATTTTTCCAAGCTAAAACTAATTTTCAGTTTGGGTATTCAGAAACGATTAATTAATTCAGTTGTAACTTGTCCCAGATGTTGGCTATTCCTCTAATCTAAGATATTTAAATTTTAGTTGCGTTTAGAGGCGAGGGAGTATTAGAAGAAATAAACATTAATAATAGAATATTTATATAATCTGATATTTTTTCCGAAATATCTCGAAAACGGTTGGGAAATCGTGGGATTTCAGTAATCATTCGGAAGCTTACTGAATTCTCTACAAAGAAGGATCTGATGTATTTTCGATGGGGCGATGTCAATCGGAGAAATAAATGCCTAAATCTTTGGAATTGTTAGTTTTGTTCTTTTGAACGGGTTTTTGATGATTTAATTGATGTATCAATTATCATATATTCACAATGAGTATATTTATATTTAATACACATATGATACGAGCTTATATAATATTATTTATAAGATAATGAAGTATATATATTTATATATCTCTATATATAGTTGATTATCTTCCGTTCAAAAGAACAAAACTAACAATTCCAAAGATTTATATATATATATATATATATATATATATATATATATATATATATATTATATTTGTATACCTATATATTACTGTTCGCGTGTTCGCGTGATTGTATGTTGGGTTTTCATTGACAAAAAGAGACAACATTTATATTTAAAAAAAAATTAAAACAAAAAAAAAATCAAATCATCCATGATAGAAAGCAGAAGCAAAAAAAGTTATTTTTTCACAAACATTAGTCCGTAAAAGTCCGACTTGTAAGAACTAGGTCATTCTAGCTAAGATTGATAGGAAAATCAATAACAAAGTTTCTTATAGTTTTTTTTAATATAGGAAAAGCTGTATAAAACAAAAATAAACTCAGCAAAAACTGGTCGAAACGTGTAAGTCGATAAATGCTATAAAACAGAACGGTTTGTGAAAAAAAATATATTAAAAAAGTGAGCCGTAAAAATGTTTTAAAGTGTGATGTCTCCTAACGTGTGAAATTTTTGTTTTTCAAAAAAATGTTACCAAGGAAATTAAGTAATGAAGTCTGAAAATTGGCTAAAGTTTGATCAGAATATTAGAAAGGAGTATCTCCTCAATGCAGCTACTTAATCATTTTTATTTATTTATTTTTTTTTACATAATTAAAACAAGTCACTTGTTTGCTCTTATTCATACTATATATATATATATATATATATATATATATATATATATATATATAAAAAATCAGTCCCGTAACAGGCCACGATGGCCCTGAGGGGCAGATACTATAGAGGTATCTGATTCATGACCATACGGCACACTAGGGAGATAGTGTGGTCAGTACTATGCTCCGGCCGCCTGATTTTCCCCTTGGCTGCTTCAACTGCTAGAGTCATTAGCACCCAAGGTACCCATTGATAAATTTATTAAAGGCTGGGTTGGCCTAGGGACGGTCAGGGAGGCCGAATTCAACCCATGAACGAAGACACTAGAAGAGAAAATCTTTAGTGCTTGCTCGGAATTTTAACTCAGGTCCTCCAACTTATTAGTCCAGTGCTCTACACCTGAGCTAACCTCGCCCCCATGTATATATATATATATATATATATATATATATATATATATATATATATATATTATGAATAAGAGCAAACAAGTGACTTGTTTTAATATGTTGTATGTATATGTAACAAACAAACAGATAGATTTATATATATATATATATATATATATATATATATATATATATATATATATATTTATTTATTTATTTATTTATTTTGTTTAACGATGCACCGCTTTGAGGTGAATTGCATCGAGTGACATATATATATATATATATATATATATATATATATATATATATATATATATATAAATCTATCTGTTTGTTTGTTTATTTATTTGTTTTTAGGGCAAAGAACTACATGGCTATCATTGCCCCTAAAATTCTATCTGGGTTTGTATATTAAATTCTTTGCCGAGGATATATGTGTGTTTGACGATGATACAGGATTCCTAGTTCTAGTTCTCATAATTATCCGACAGGTAGCAGCACATTCTTGAATCTCCGTGCACATTCATTCATTCCCGTGAACAATAGAACGTTTTATCAGATTTTTTTCTATATAGGGTTTACAGGAAATAATAACGAATTTATCACAAAAGAAAAGAATGGCCTGGGTATAATATTTTTGATCTGAAATTAATTAATACGCATTTCAAGAGTAGTTGTCAACAATATAAACAGAGTCCCCGGGTGTGGATATTATCAAACTTCGTTGAAGAAACTGGACTATAAGACATAATCCTATAAGTATCATAAAAAAGAATAAATTAATTTTATTTATTTTCCTGGATGGTTGTGGCTCAGCATGTAAATATATCAGGTTAAGGGCCTGGAACTTGGTTGGCATATTATAAAAAGTTAGTTTTTTTTTGGGGGGGGGGGGGGAATTTATTCATTAAATATATTATATTAGATTTTGAGGTGAACTATCATCATGTTACCACCAAAAAAAAATAAAAAATTAAATCTAAAGACACTTAATTTTCGAAATAATGCTTCATTTTCCCAGGATCTATACCTTTGTTTGATCTCTTAGATGAGTCGCGCTCTTTGCAAAAGGTTTAAGGTTGGAAATAGAATTTTTAGCCCATTTTTTAAGTGTTTTTGAATTTGAAATCTTATGTTTCCTTATGTCTGTAGTCTTATACTAAATTTTCATGTGTTTGTTCGCAGGTGAATGTATTTGATTCTGTTACTGAAAAAGTATGAAAATACGAGTTAGCGTTCCGCCGGGCATTTGCAAGTTAGATAAGTGTAAAATGTAATTCTGATTATTTTTTTTTTATTTTGTATGTAAGGATTGAATATTACTGCTGCTACTGCCGTTTGTTGATGTTAGTTTATCTCAAGGAATGTTCGGCATTACTTCCAATAGTTTGTTATAGCATGAGCCTAATTCAATTTTTTGAAGCACCTTCATTACAGCAGCTAATATTTATTGGATGGATTTTACTGATTTAGACTCGAGTTCGAGATTTTTTTTTGAACACAATCATTTCTTTTTTTTTCAAAATAGTTTTAGTTCAACTTGAGCAATGGAATTTAATGAATTACTATGTAACATGTGAATCAGTTGCCTTGAAATCACTATGCAATCACATTTTCTTGCCTATTGATGCTATCATTTCTATTTTTAATATATTTTCGTTTTAGATTTACGGGATCAAATAAAAATTTCCTTATATATCCTATTTTGTTAAGTAGTCTTGATATTTTATTTTTTTTACTTTTCGATTCTATAGAAAATAATGTTAAAACTAGTTATATCATATTTAAAATTCACTTAGTATTTGCTTTTAAATTTCATTATTGTTTGCTAATTACTTTTACCTAATTTAAACTTATTGGAAAATTAAGATCTTTCCTGTTTTTACATGATTTTCTTAAGAATTCTTTAAAATAGCGCTCCGGGATTTTTAGTTTCTAAAAAAAATCACGGGGGAATATGTTACTTTTTGTACCCATAATTCAAAGCACGACGTTTCCTACGGTTCTTTGATTTGTTTTGCTATTCGTATCTGTGATCTGAAAATTATATAAATCTTAAAATTATCCTACAATAATTTTAGTGAAATAAAGCCAATAACGATTTGCAAAATATATCATAAGTATTATCCACGCCAACAGTAGCGCAGTTAATATTAGTTCAGAATATTATTTCTATAACTAACATTGCCTAACTTGTTGAAACAAGAAACGGTGAGACTGGCGCTAACCATGTTGTACCTTCTTGTCCTATTCCTGAGGCTCATGTATGGGAAGGCTTGCATTGTTGCTTTTTCTTAAGAATGATTTTTATATGTTTACAAAAAATGGCTTTCTCCTGATAATATGTAATTATTGCTGGCTTTTACTTCCATGGTTTTCTTCGTAATATGATGTTTGGCAATTGAGCCTTTACTGTTTTTTTTTGTTTTTTTTTTCATTTTAGAACAAAAGACGGAAACTCAACCAGTTGAATCAAACCCGCATCTTCCTAGGCAGGAATTACAAACACTATCCACCCTACAACGGGCAATTACAAAAAAAGGTTAAAAGCCATTTTCAAAAAAAAAAAAAAAAAAAAAAAAAAAAAAAAAAAAAAAAAAAAAAAAAAAAAAAAAATTAAAAACTGAGGTAAACAGAGAGGGAGGCCCATTCAAAATAACAAAAAGACAATTTTGAATTTTAAGCACCGTTTCCTCCCCTCGAATATTACGTCAAAACCGTTTTTGTTTTCAGATATTTAAGAAAATATACGAAAATCCCAAAACCTATTATATATATATTTTTTTTAAAATTGTGCATCGGCTGCCAATTAGTACTTCTTATGTCTTTTTCTAATACTTCTCTAACTCTAATTTTTTTTTTCATATAACGTATATATTTCATTTTTGATTATTACATCCTTTATATAAATACATCTAGTAATATGATAAATGATGCAATATGAGGGTTCTGTCCTCATTGCTTTAACTCATTCCCATCAAGCAATTTTACCAATCCATCTACCATTTCTCCTTTTATGATATTAATTTCTACACATTTCTTCATGTTCAACTTCATTCCAATCATGGAAATTCCGTGTCATATTTAAAAGGCACTTTCCGGCTTCAAAATTATTTGCTAATAGAACCAAATCTTCTGCAAAGGCCAATGCAAAGGTCTAAGATCATCGTTTATTTTATAACCGTACTCGTCTGTTACTTCTTTTTCCTCTAATTCTCTTAGTAAGTCATTAATAGCTAAATTGAAGATTAGAGGTGAAAGAGGGCAACCTTGAGGAACGCCACGGTTTATTTCGATGTCCTTTGTACGAATACCTCTATCCAGATATATGTTGATTTTTTTTTTCAGAAGCATTTTAATTAGCTTTCGAAGATTATTAGGGATGGGATAAGAGTTTAAGGACTTCTCTATGTGGGTGTGTCCAACGTTGTCGAAAGCCTTCGAAATGTCTAAAAATTAAACGAAGCAATTCGTTTTGCTTAGTATTGCATCTTGTAAACAACCGTTGAGAATGGAGGAGTTAATGAAAGTACCCGGTCCTGGAACAAATCCTCTTTGGTTTTTTGAAAAAGACTCATAATTTTCTAGTTTGGATTTTAAAGCCCTTTATATAATCCTCCTTACTATTGGGAATATGGTGATGGGCCTCCAGTTTGATAGATTGTCTTTATCGCCTCCTTTGAACAATAGGATTGTTCTTGCTACTGAGAGGAGATTAGGAATAACAAACCATTTTAGCATATAGGTACCTACTGAACTCAGAATTTTCCAATTTTTCAATTCCTTTATTATCTTCAGTGGAATCCCATTTGGTCCTGGTGAAGTGTCAGGGGACATAGGTTTCATCGCATTCGTTATGCCTTCGTCAGTAAGTTCAGGGGAGAAGTCTGGGTCAGTGTCACTAGCAGGATTCTCAAAATAGTGGTCCAAAGTTTTGTTATTTCCAGTAGAGAACAAATCCGTGAAATGTGATTGAACTTGATCGAGGTTAACTCGGCATTGTTTATTGTCCTCTAAGTTGACGATTTGATTCACTATTTTTTTCCTTCCATAATGATAGTAATATTGCTACCTCGTAGTTGTATACTTGTCGTCTTCTATTGGGCGCCTCTTTTCTTCTAACGCCTGGGTTATCGCCGTTCTTATACGTGTATTTTGGCAAGAATTTGTTATTCTCTTTCCTACGCCTATAATATTCTATTATTTTTTTAAATAATCGAAAAAATCTTTAATAAGGCTATCAAAAGTTTCGTCATTTCCCCTTGAGGGGTTCATTGAATTTGGCCTCCCATTCTAGAGTATCCAGACATTTTTCGTCAACCTGCCTAGAGATTTGTTGATTTTGAGTCTGTTCCGTGTTTTCAACCTGCACTTGAAGACGAGAAGCGAGGTTTCCCCTGTAAATATCTGGGTCAGCTCTAATTACGTGGATTTTAATATATTTGTAGATTTTTACACAAACTGTACAAGTAATCCGATTGTCTTCACGTGTTGATTTATTTATTTCTAGATTGCTCACGCCAATCAGTTTTGCCTGTTGTATTTTCACTTATTTTGTTAGGTTAAATTTATATCAATATATAATTCTAAAACTTTTAAAATAACTTCATGTTTAGTTTTCTATTTCCTACAGAAATACCTAACCAATGTTTAAAAAACCTCTTTCCTAATGTATAAGAACAATTACTATATTTCTTTTCTTTTCAAGTATTTTGATTGAAAACCTTTTTTTTTACTGACTTATTTTGTGAATTTATCTTTTCAGCCTCCTTACTTACAGGCACTGGCTTATAGTTACGTGGTCCTTTCTCATTTATTGTGCCTGAAGCTGCTAGAAGTTGGATAAATTAGTTTTCAATGAATTTTCATGTTTTGTTGCAAAGAGCACACAGGGTATCCCCAAAATAAACGGCTAAACTTCGGGAATCGATGCAGGATGAAAAAAGAAAGAAAAAAGGTCATTTGGCATTTTTCTGGTTTTTGCTTCGTTTCGGAGAAAAAAATAAAAAAACTAAAACACAATTGCGCAAAGGCATTCTTTCATAATGCCTATATAAAAATCATTAAAAGTATGTGTTATATCTTCCACCCTCTCAATTTACCCTCCCAGCCCCATCCCACCTCCTTCAATCCCACTCCCCCACCCTAAAAATATAGGAGTGGGTATGCCTCTGATTTTGTGTGGAATAATGAAATAATAGGTCTCCATTTTTTGACCCCTCGACTTAACGCAGAGTCTTTCCACATATTCATCGACAATAAATCTCGGTGTTCTTGGAGGAAGTCCTTTTGACACAAAGATTGGGAAGCTGGGTCTTTGTTAGTCCAGCCCTCTACGGGAGGGCCGTCCAAAATTGGTTGGACATTAACTATCCATGGCGTTGGATAAGATGTGATGGGCCAGTATCTTGGCCGGCTCGATCTTCAGACCTCAAACTCTTGGATTTCTTCGCACACACTAATGATTTGGCCAAACAACATCATGTAAAAGATAAATCAATAAAAATTTGTTTAAAAAAATATGTTACAGGTCTCCCAAATGAAAAACTTTTCCAATCATTTCTTTCAGTTACTTTTTATTGCTTCCGGACTGGAAAATGGGTACCCACAATTTGGACATAAAAAATGAATAATTTTTAATTTTTTCACACAAGATATTTGAAAGTAACAAAACTACATTCCACATTTTCTTGACAAAAGGGAGCCAATGTTTCAATTTATCCCCGAATAAACCTCCACTTCATTTTCATAGATTTAATGCTTAATAAATGTAGAAGTTTTCCTGTAAGTATTGAATCTGTAGTCCTTTAGAGGGCTGAGGAAAAAAATCGCGAAAATACTCTGATTCATTGATGAAAGTCCGACTCGCAGGAACTGCATCATCTTAGCGCGGTTCCGTTCTAATCTCTAGACTCATTTAAAATGATTAAAATAGAAGCTGTTATTATTTTGGGTCCAGATTTCTAGAAAGCATGAAGATTAGATAGTTAGCCGTCGAGGTGATAAGTAAAGATGGAATGGTTGGGATTCCGCTAAAGAAACCTCAATACGATTTTTGTTAAAAAATCTATATTTAGGACGTTTCAGCTACTCATTGGTACCCTTCGTCAGCATTGAAAGTGCCAGGGGGCAGAGGAGGACCAAAGTTGACAGTTCCATCTTTACTTTCAAGAAAGGTCTTATTTACGATGTTACCTGGATAGGCCAACCCGCCCTAGGAAGGACCCCGCTAGGCAGTTGAAAAGCTATATCTTGGAAATCCATATCTCTAAGATTAAATTGTTTTTCTTATTTTTCTTAACCTGATTTATTATCAAATACATTATCCAACTATAAGCAATTAAAAAATAACAAGGAATAAAAACAGACAAAAAGAAGACTTCGAATAAGCGAAATCAATTACTTTAAAGTTTTAAGCTCTTATTTCTCCGATTGACATCGTCTAATAAAAACTTTCATTAGAACCTTTTTTGAAGAGCATTTAATAAGCTTTCTAATGGTATTCTTCCGTTTCCCAAGATTCTCAACCTTTTTCGAGATATTAAGGAAGGTATACAAAGTTACCAAAACTTTTTATGTCTGTTAATAAAATATTTTATTCTAACCCTTCCTTAACTCTAAACGTAACACAAATTTCAACATATTAGTTTTAATGAAAGTAGAACATGCAGAAAATGTTCTGAAACTGAATCCCATGATTCTAAGTACCCAAACCAAACACGATATTCAAAAACTATTTTTCCAATTTTCTCGAAAACGGTTAAAGCTATCGCCTTGAAAATGGTTTCATTCGTTTTCCTAGCCCAAGAAGCCTATAAAACGAGTGCGTACAAGCTTATAAACTCAAAAACGTGAGCGTTACGATTTTTTTGCGCGAATTTCGCCCCAAACGCCATCTTCCAGTGGACGGATTTTGCTGGTTAACGAACTTGACCTTTCAAATTGGACGACGGATTTTTTAACCAAATTTCATCATTCGTCTTCTACCTAGAGAGCGAACAGACAAATATATATATATATATATATATATATATTTATACAAATTTGAACCACCATCATTTTCGGTCTGTAGGGGTTCTGAAACGCAAAATTTTCTAGTCGGTACTTCTGGATTGCGTCATGAGATCAACCTTATAAGCGGGGTTCCTCCCTACGGGGGAGGGAGAAACCGCGCTAAAAACAGAAGTGCGTTATTGGACGTACAGAAAGTATCTTTTCATAATAGTTTTCGTGAATTAAATTAATGTATTTTTAAAGAAAATTTTATCTATTTTATGATGGCATAATTAGAATTTAATTATTTTGAATACTTTTTAAGAAAACCTTTCTTATTCATTAAAAATCATGACTTCGTTAAAAAAAAAAACAGAAAATTGCGAATAGCTCCTTTTACTTTCGGAATCGGACCATACTTGAAATGAACTTTTTTGTTGGAAATTATGTCTACAATCACCTCCTGAATCACCCTGTATACAGGGACATAGAGAGATACATAATTCTTTGATATGGTTTATTTTTGTCTGAGGTTTTGTTGAAGTTTAATTAATTTCTATATGAGCGTATTTTCTCGTCCTATAGGGTATGGTTGTCGTGGAATATTGTACATACATGGGGAAGAAAATAATAGGCTTGACTCTATAGGACAGGATTCCCGGTTGAAATAGCCTAGATGTGACCGCTAAGGATTCCCTTTGGTAAGATTTAGAGTGTAAGGTTAGGTCGGAACGCGGAAGAAAACGGGACCTGTTAGAGCCAGCTCCACTAATTGCGGGAGAAATCTACTGACTGCATGTCCTCCTATCGCTGTAATGGTGGGTAATCGGCTACTTCTTCACCTCCACAATGATTATTTATCGTCAGTTAGCAGTGTTTGGCTGAGGAGGTGAATGATGGCTCGATGGATATAATGCTCATGGGAAGACATCGGAGTTCTCAAGGGGAATCAGGCTGGGGAGAAAACTGTCATAAAAAGTTACAAGCCTATGCAATGTAGGTACCGTAAACAGCTGATCTTCATGTAAACATTAGCCGACAGAAGCACTTCCTTGTTGAAAGCACACAAGTACCCGTTGGATAAAATTGTTACAGATAACGTACATGGTGTAATGAGAGAACACTACGTACTGAGGTTGAGGTCTCGATTCCCACTAGGAACGAAAGCTATCCTTTTTTTTTTTTAAAAAAAAAGTATCTTTAATTCCTAATGTAGCGGGATTAGGAAGAAAATTTCATCATGTTTCACTTCCAATAAAAATTCATCAGACTCTCACAAGCTGAGTGACATATTAACCTGATTCCATAACTTACATATAGTTTTTAGCTTATTCTTTTTAGTTATTTATAAAAATACCACTTTTAAAGTGATTACCTTTAATTTTCTGCGTGAAAATATATTTTATAATTTCACCTGTAAGCCTAATAACAGCGAAGCGTTACAGATTTGTTTGTGGGGTATTCTGCCCCAAAGACCTTTCGGTATTTTGGAACCAAATTTAATAACTTCTGACTATTTTAGACTTCAGAGTGAGCCGAGGCATATATATATATATATATATATATATATATATATATATATATATATATATATATATATATATATATTAAAAAAAAATCAGTCCCGTAACATTCGACCATACGGCACACTAGGGAGATACTGTGGTCAGTACTTTGCTCCGGCTGTCTGATTTTTCCCTTTGCAGGTACCCATTAATTAATTAAAGGCTGGGTGTGCCTAGGGACCCTAAATCCAACCCTCGAACGATACCACTAGAAGAAAAAATCTTTAGGGCACGGTCCGGTTTTGAACCTGGGTCCTGCAGTTCATTAGTCGAGTGCACTACCACTGAGCTAACCTCGCCCCCTTATATATATATATATATATATATATATATATATATATATATATATATATATATATATGTGTGTGTGTGTGTGTGTGTGTGTGTGAGGACACCGTATCAAAACTGACGAAAAATGTCCAGCAAGATGTTTTTGTTTTTGTTTTTTTTTTGTAATGTTTAAAATTAATACAAATACCGTTTTATCCCACTGAAATTTTTTGAAGGTATCATAAGTATGCTGTGTTTATAGCTTCCCAATATATTTGGGCAGCAGACTTTATTTTTAAATAAACATTTCACTAGTAATATTCATCCCTAGTTTGCTCGAATTTTTTTTGGATGTTATAAATTCGTTATTTGTATTTCATTGGTTTAAATTACACTTGTTAGAATACTTTTTTTTATTCTTTAATTTAGTCTGTTAGGAATGACCCAATTCTTAACTTATTCTTGGTTTCTTAGTAAAGTAAAAACTAATCGTTTTAAAAGTGTATTTCTGAGTTTTGATAATCAGGTATTTGACTTTATTATTAGTGCCTAAAATACACATGATCAGTGCAGAGTATATGACGTTATTAGAGACATTCTGAAATTTTCAAAAATTACTCTGAAAATCGAAGATCTGAATTTCACACGAAATTACATTTTGTGAGAAAAGTGTTCACATAGTGAATGAAACCGGTAAAATCCGGTCAGAGTTGATTCTTCTACAATAAACAAGTCTTGTGCTTTACTTTTTTATGAACAGATTTTGATATATTTAGATGAGAAGGCACTTAACTCACACAGATAACCTCCTAGAAGAGAGGTACATTACATTTGATAATGTAAGACGATTTTAAAAGTGAAGCTAATTGAAGCAATTGGCTGTCATTATCAGTAAATGATTCTTGAACAGTTTATTTAAGTGGTACAATAATTGGTTTGTTGCCAAATTATGGTTAGTTAGCAATTTATTATGGTTAAAACCGTTATTGTAAAATCGTAATGGAATAGATAAACTTGCTTTGGATAGCTTTTGTAAAAGATTTAATTTTGAACAGAAAAATGATATTTCGTCTCGGGAAGAGTCAGTATTAGTTCACGATTCTAATAAAATGTTTTCGCTATTTGTGTAGTTAAAATCTTTGCCCGTAATAAATCTGACAATTTCGTGAGTACATATTTACAAATTATTTTGAAGCAAAAATAAGATGTATATGTTTTTTTAGGGAAAGTGTTGTTAATCATGATCCATTTTGTTTTCAAATTAAGCTTAAAGAGATAATAGAAAGTTCTATTATAGGATATTTCTTATCCTGTTTTAAAAATTAAAGTGATTTATAAGGCATGTGCAGGCAGTGGCAAATCTCAATTCTCCTTTTAGTCAAATTGTAACTAATACTGTAAATAGTTGTGATGCTGCACCTTAAGTTTACATTGGAATCCCTCTTGACGGTAGATTGTAAACAAGGATGCGTGTATTTGATGGATATGATGATTAATGTTTGATAAGATCTATCAATACAAGCATCCCTCATAGAAATGTCTGTAGCATCTACAAAGCAATCCCCTTCTCATCACAAATAATCAGTAATCTATTAATCATTGAAGACAACTGGATTTCAAACTCCAGAAACTGCCCAAGGGCTTGTCAAGCTCTTACGAATGATGATCATTCTAATCGAAACATAGGTTTCACAGACAGCTTCCTCTCGGAGCCATGTTGATGTGTATTTTCGCTCTGCCCAGTCTTTGCAAGAGGCAGGAGAACAAACGACTCGACAAATCCAGCAGCGCGCAAAACAACAACGCTTCCCGAACAAACGACTGGCCTAGCGTTGACATTCGTTGGTTGGCTGACTTTGGCTCTTTGCCCAACAGGGCCTGGAGGGTTGTCCAACCAGCTAGACGAGGTCAATCAAAACGTCATAGCTCGTGGGGTGCTTTATCAAGTGTCATGGTGGGCCCTGTCCACCGAACCACTCTGACGTCAGTTGGCCCCTGTTATCAGGAGCCTTCTTCAATAGACTCCTCCCCTAGATTGTAGTGATAATAGGGGCCCCGGGCGACAGATCGTACCCCCGACTAGGAGGCTTTGACAGCTAATCGCTTCATATCGTTCTCTATTCTCATGTCACATCTTTCGATGGCTTCAATCTCATTCATTTTATGGCCTCTTAAAGCTTTTCCTATTATTGAAGTTTGTTCTGGGCATTTTAATGGCTTAAGCGCAGCCCTAAAAAAAAAGAATCAAAACAAATATTTACACATTAAAAAGGACCGAAAATCAGTGAAAAATTGTAATTTTGAGTTAGTATAAATATGAAGTATCCGTTATTCTACCCTTTATGGCTACGTGATTCCCCGAATGTAACCGTCTACCCAGTAACATTAAAAGGTCACCATTTGACAGAGGAATCATTTTATATGTGACTCCAAGAGGATGCAACATTTTAAACCAAAACCATAGAATAATACAAAATGTTCTCTCAGCTATTACGTCAATACATCCAATTTTCGATGGATTCTTCATGAAAAAATGTCGATGCAACTGTTCCTTGAACGTCTCGAGGATACTGAACAATCTTGCTCCAAGAAGAATTGGCCCATTCTGCGTATTGGTTGATGAAGTCGTGCAAATATAATTCTCAACACATTAAATGATATTTTATAGTACTCGAATAAATATGTTTCACATCCCGAAAGCAGTAAGTGATGTTTCAGTTGCAAAACTAGAAGCGACTTTGAAATACCTAGGAAACTGTTAGCAAGGGCAGATGTGCTACATGGTCAAAGCTTAAAAAAAATTACTCAAGGATATTCTTGTGTTTTGTCAGTGGATATTGATCTAAGAAGATGGCAATTTTCATAAGAATATATTATTCAAATAGCTATGCCGTGTTTCCTTTTATACTTCTTTCCACTTAAAATCACTTTGCGCATGTTGTTTTTTATGCTGAAAATAGAATAAGTAATTAGTTAATTATAATGCAAATTACAGAAAGCTAGCGAACCGCCATTTTGTGTGTGAAACTAACCGCAGCTGGCCTAACGTCACGTTATCCCCTCCACGTGGATCATACATTCGGCGTGGAAATATATTCCGTTTCCCCGGGAAATTCCATGGTTCTCGCCTGCCATTTTTGTATGAATAATAATATTTACGATGATAGATAGAGATAGCGACCGTTGCAAGAACGGAAGGGAAGCGGCGACCATGAGAACATGTGCAAATAGTTGGAAAGATGGCGTGTTTTTCCTCATCATGTTTCTCATGGAAATTTCATAATATCCCTTTGTAATTCCGCTGTAGGCTCCTGAACACTTGGTTTTTACATCGAGAAATATAATTATCTTTCCAACAGCTTTTGAATATAATATAATACTAATTTAAAGTAGTTCATTGCTCTCGTCACAGGCCCATTGACTAGCAAAATAAAAAACAAACTATTCATTATAAAAAAAATCCATCTTAATCGCGAGAATTTACTGTAATAAAAACAATACAGATTCACTGCTTGCAACTGTTTTTAAGAGTACAATATATAATGGTATATTATAGAAATAATATACCAGACACAGTGGAAATAAACTTAAAGTAAATTATTTGATTTTTATGAAACCTGTTCTGATGAATGATCTAATTTGGAATTAAAATAAATATAAAAACATTTAACGCTTTATAATATTTATTACATTACACTTACAGTTAATAAAAATTAATAAATTACTAGCTGAATACCCGTGCTTCGTCACGGCAGATAAGTAGTTATTTTATTACGTTAAATAATGTATATTAAAAATTAACGCTACTCTTTAATTTTGTGTAGTTTATTATTGCACGGCTCCCGTCATACTATTTGCTATTCATCAATTGATTAGTAATCAAAGTATAATGTTTCTTGACTCGGGAGCGCTCCGGACCAGTCAACAAAGAGATGACCTAGAGATACCCCGTTATCTATAGGTTACCAGCAATAGAAGTTTAACCCGTACTAGTAGAAATTCGTTGTCAATAATAAATGGACACAAAATTTAAAAAAATTATTTTTCCAAGATGTCATTTGGAAACACACATGATATTCGCGAGCATTATCAAGAAGTGTTCCGATTGGGGATGGTGATGGGTGCGGAGGCTGTGCAAGGGTTTGAGATGGACCCTGTTATTACCTCAGATGGACCATCACCAGGTAAAGCGTAAACTTTATAATGGAAAAAATCACAGTCCATTTCTAGAAATTCATGGTCTGGATAGTTGAAATTAACCTCAATTAAAAATAATACTATGAAATAGATAATGTACGGTAACAGCTGTTCTTTATCGTCCTAGCAACGCAATGCTGCCTAGGCTTGCCTGCTCTAACCAACTAAAATTTTAATCCCCTCTAAAAATACTTAAAAATTCGAATATCAAAAAATCCTTTCTTAGCGAGTGTCTACGTTCTATAGGGAGTGTCCATGCAAAATTTCAAATTTTTCTGTAGAGTGGTTTGGCCTGGGCGATGATAGGTCAGTGAGTAAGTGAGTGAGTGAGTGGTATTTGACAAATATATAATAAATACGTAAAATGAAAGAACACCTCGACGAGGTTGGCACCAATAAAAATGTACGCGCAATCACTCCACCAGTAGGGCACAAATCAACTAAATGATCCAAAAATCATACTTTGGAATTTTACTTTTGATTAATCCTAGTACTCATTTAATCATTAGTCATTAGTTATAAAATTAATCACAGTTTGCCCTACTCTGGCTACTAGGCTCTATTTTCATCCATGTATTGCCAACAAACAAAACTGATTGGGTTACTCTTTCATTAGACGAATCACTTATACCTGTAAGTTTTTTGTAATAAATACAAAGTGGGGGTCTCCCCATGGTCTAGTGGCTGACGCCTTAGATTCTCATGCGGGAGACGGTGGGTTCGAGTCCCACCGGCGGCAGGATTTTTTTCATCTCCCAGCTGGTTGAGAAAATTCCTCGCTGCACCATGGATCTCGGCGCTAATGGCTTAGATGTTGATGCGCCGTAAAAAAAGAAAACAAAATACAAAGCGTTAACATCCCGACATTAATAATAAAACAACTGGTACTATTCTAGGGAACCAATTGTTACACATGACGTAAAACGTAAGATATATCACGTAATAATGACGCTCACAGAGCCTTTAAGTAAAGTAGTGAAAAAACTTGTATCTCAATCATTGACTTTTAATTTATTATTTACAAATATTCAATTTTTGTAGTCTCTCTCCTAAATAATGTGAATGTTGGATCATTAAAAATAACAAAAAACCATAGGGACAACATTTTATTTAAACAAATGGTCAGGTCATTTCGGTTATAAAAACACTGTTAAAATCAAATGAATTATTATAAAACACATTAGTTATATTAGAAAAAAAAATTAAAAGAAGAAAATCTCCAAGCCTAATTGTTTGCGCAGTTTCGGCAAAGTACTTGGGAGGATTCCTTCAAGATCGGCTGCTAAAAGAGTAACATGAAGAGGACAGCAAGAAAAATGTCCTCTTGTCCTCTTCATGCAGAGTTTCTTCAAAATTCTTCAGTTTCAAGGCGAGCAAATTCTTGTTGCACAAAGAGTGCAAAGTTTCGAACTCGAGTATAAAAAACACGAATGTATTTTTTCAATTTGATAGGAAAATAAAATAATCAAAAATCCACAAAACGCTTCTGAGGAAAGCAAGAAAGTTACTGCCAAATAGAGAAAAAGAAAATGTGAAGGATTTAGAGCCTAGATGTAGGAATACGTCTACCAGAGGAATAGAACACCTACCAGAGGAATAGAACACCTACCAGAGGAATAGAACACCTACCAGAGGAATAGAACACCTACCAGAGGAATAGAACAGGGCACTGTATAGACCACGTCCCAGTCTTCGTAACAAGTGAAAAAGTTACGTTCATTCAGTACTTAAAAAATTAACTTTCCCTCTTTCTGTGTACGTAAAAATTCCCAATATACGCGAAAATGAAACTTCAATAAATCTAACGAAGAGTCAAAAATTCAAGTTGAATATTAAGAACGTGGGAAGCATATAAAAGTCAGTTGGGGAACTGCATATCCCACACCCTAACTTCAAGGTTATAATAAAGAAATTTTCTTACACTGTACATTGTGATAATACATTTATAGCTGAAACATTTTCAATCGTGATATAACAATTATCTAACAAACAAAAAAAAATAAAAAAAAAAAAAAACCTTTCAAATTAAGTTACGGGAGTATTCTAGCTTCACATTGGCCTAATGTATTATTCAGTATGAATAATGTAAATTTTAAAAATTATGAAAATATATTATTTTCCCATGAGTACGGAGAAACTCGAGTGAAATCTTCTCAAGATTTTCAGATGATAAAGAAACGAATAATAATTACCAAGTCATTAATTACAGTACTTTTAATCCTTTGAAAACAATTGCAAAATTTTGTTTTTTCATTCTAGTTATTAGAGAAAACCCTGAAAAAAACATACAAATGTTTAAAAAACTTTTTCAACTGGACTAATAAGGGAACTTTCATCTATCTCGCCAGTAGTTATCTTATATTTTAATATTTGTTCAGTCCATTAATTCCATTAGATCCATATAAATATATCGATATACTTCATTATATTATTTATAAATATACAATTATTTAGGGATTTTAGAGATAATGGTGACAGCGGAAGCAATAGAAAATATGTCTAATGACGCATAAACAAATATACTTATTTTTTTGGTTCAAAATCTTTTTTTTTTTCTCGTTTAATTAAAAAACTTGCATACCGTGGGGTGAGTTTGGACATACATCAATTTTAGCCGCGTCTACTTGGCTTGAAGGAAAACAATATTTATTCCAAAGAGGCGTTGAAAAATGTAATTGACGAAGTCAAAACCAAGAAGAAGACTCTGAGAGGCAGCGGATCGATTTAGGTATTTTGTTGTACAACAAAATACCTAAATCGACTTTAAATGATAAAGTGAGAGGAAAGCACGCCAAAAAAAGTAGTGACCACACCAAATTCAGTCAAGGGGGGGAAAAAAATATCAAAGGGAATTTTAACCGCAGCTGAATGGGACTTTCCATTAACTCGATTAAGATATTCGCCAAATCGTAAAAACATATTTGGACAGATCAGGAAAAAAAATCGCAGGATTTTAAGGCAAGCCCAGGCTGGAATGGTTTGACGGCTTTATGAAAAGGAATCAGCCATTAATGGAACGCCTTACACAAAACATCAAAAGGTGTAGAGCAGAAGTTGATAAGGAAAAAGTAAAAGAATATTTTGTTAATCTAAAAAATATTATAGAAAATATTCCTCATGAGAATGTCTTCGATTATGACCGAGCTCACTCCAACTATAGTTTAAGTTTAGATTTTTACAGAAATTAAAGGCTGTCCGAACTCACCCCACACGTAGGGGTGAGTTCGGACACATTTTAGCGATTAAAAAATGAAAATTTTTGATATATTCAAAAAACAAAGTACACTATTCGATAGACGAATGTTAAGGGTTCATACATTATTTTTTACAATAATTCTGTATTTTTTAATTACGAGAAAACCTCGAAAATATGTCCGAAATCACCCCAAATGACGGTACAATTTTATAATTCTTT